>JAMKCH010087850.1:18198-29137 GCA_023653785.1 Ophioderma brevispina | reverse complement strand
TAATCTGTTTTCGCCCTTCCATTTGCCATTTGCTTGGGTATGGGTTTGCTCTTCACCATATTTCAGTCTTATGCATTATCAGTATCTTGTGTTTTCCTTTGTTTCTCACTTTTTGCTTGTAATTAGATTTAGAACTTGCCGCCTGCTCTGCGAGCTATATGTGGCGTTCTCTGTATTTTGTATAATTGCAGTTTCTAATAAAATACTTGAAATATGTACGTACGTACGTACGTACGTACGTACGTACGTACGTACGTATGTATGTATGTAGAACTCGTTTCCTCCTTTTCTATTATATTTAGTTTAATTTGAAAAAGTATAGTACACCCATATACATATTTAATTTTAGCATCTGCTAACAGTAAAGTCATGTAGTGTAGTGGATAAGGTTTAGGACTTGTAATCTTAAGGCTCTGGTTCGAATCTATGTAAGGTACATGTATTAAGTTTACTCATATGATGATTAAGTAATTGGTGACATAAGAATGTGTACATTACATGATCAATTACCATATAAAACAAAGTGTATAAACTGAGCAGGCTTAATTTTTTTTATTTCTTCACGTTTTCCCTTTGTTTATTGCCTTTTTTCTCAAAATTATTTGCCTGAAATATAACTTTTTTACAACCATGTGGTAAAGTAAATACGTTGTTTGTATGATACCATAGCTACAACGTGAAAATTTGGTCAGAAGATTGTAATAACATTTTTATTCTTAATATTGTTAAACAAGTGAAAAACCCACAATAACGTTGAAGCTGAGATTTTACGCCGTTATTTTACGTTTCCTGCAATGGTTTCGTATTTTTACGGCTCCAGTTATTTTACGTTCCGCACGTTGTGAGTCCCAGCTGCCAGTCAAATCCCTGTTTTTTACCAGTTTATTTTTAACAGTGTGGGGTCAATGGCATTCAATCAAGATAAAAAGTGTAAGTCTGTTCACTCCTCTTCCATTTAAATCCCCTTGCACCGTAGCTTTTGGCGTTAGTATTTATCAATAATAGGAAACAGTTTACAATGTCGGTCCTTCCTTCATAAATAAGAAAGACGTCAATAGGCGGCGTCCTGTAAGGTTTTGCGATTCCTTTTGCGATAAAAGCAAGATCAGAATTGCCTTTTTCGAACCCCTATTGTAGCACACTCACCGACGGGGGCTAGGCAACCATTATTGTGCTTCTTACGTAATTTGACGCGGGAGAATATTGGGCAAACCGATATTTTTATGCATATCGCTTCGGTGAGAGATTCATGTTTTATGCCATTTTAAATATTCTATACGCAATAATCCACCGCACCAGCCACCATGCTGAATGACAGAAACGTAGTAGGGCGTGGAATGGATCGTCTAATGCTGTCCCTAATTATAGTTTATGAATCAGAAAAGGTCACGAACAACATAAAAAAAGTTTTTTTACTAAGCATTTTCAAGCACTTATACTATGCGGCGAGTGCTTGTTAAAAGACCCCATTTTTCTGCTCTCACAAAAAAGAACCTCCATATTTTATATCGCTATCACCAAATTTCATTCTGCTGTCATAGATAATGCGGGTGGAAATGTTACATTAAAATATGCAAATTAGCCAAATTTTAGTTTAACAAATAATTTTGATGAAAATTTGCACCCTCGCCGTGCCCCTGGTTTCCCTGTCCTCAATAAATTAAAAGTATAAATCATTTTTCATACCATGATACATTAACATTTTCAAAGTGATATAAAAACGAACAATTTTTTTGTACAAAAGTAACAAAATAAATATTCTCCCTTTACCCGCAAAATGAAAGTTACATAACATCACGTTCAATCACAATCGGAATCCGGTTGGCAAAGCAGTCGCTCGAATGCCTTAACTGTATTACTTCAGGCATGTTTTTTTCAGGAGACGTTATTGATTTGCAATGGAGTAGCCACTTTTCCAGAAATCATGAAACTTCTGAGGTGCATTTCTAAAAAGAATAGTATAATGCTTCTTACATAATATATTTTTAAAAATCGGAACTTTTGACCTTTCATCAATTACTGTCCCTTCCTGAATATTTGCCATAACTTTTTTTTTTTTAAATTCTTGCCTTTCAGAAAATGAACCGAAACGCGGTAGAACATCACTTGGACCGCTATTTCCAAGAGATTCTGATTGCGACTACGTAATATAGTCTTAATTAACCCTTCAGAGTTTATCCAGTATAGGTTACATCAAAACAATCAAAAGGATGCAAAGAGTCGGAGTAAACGTCACTTAAACAATTGTCAGAGGGTATTCCAAAAGTTGAGATATTACAAGTAGAAGACACTCTCTCACAGAGGGCGCGACAAGGTGGGATAGGTCCTTCATGAGTACATTTTCTCTGCATTGTGGCGCATATTAAAACACCGCCATCCTGATGACACTGTTCGGCTCGATTGAGGATGATTGGCCAATCTTGCATTCTATATTGGTCTTCAAGCACGGCTGCTGATTTTGAAAGATTGTAAGGCACTAATTCGGCACATTCTGGTATAAGCAAATATCCGCTACATTCTGTTAAATATAAAAGTGACAAGTGAGGAGTTCGTTTTTCTTAATACCTAATTGTGTTATTTGTTCATACAGGGTGAGTCAAAAAAACTTGACCCTGATTGTGGCCGCCATTTTGAATTTTTAAGTAACATATATCTAACATATTTGATATCAGCTGAAAGCTTGGTTCATTGTCTTTAATTTACTGCAAAGATCATTCACATCGGTTAGGTATAGACCGAGCTACAGTCGTTTGAATCAAGTAGTCGGTTTTCTTCTCTGTCCACGGATTCACATTGAAATGCCAGCGTTCAGCGAAGGAAATCAGTGTCCAGAAGAAAATCATGCTATTTATTCACTGCAGATTCTTGATTCGAAAGACTGTAGCTCGGCCTATACTTGACCGATTGGAAAGATCTTTGCAACAAATTAAAGATAATGAAATAAGCTTTCCGAGATACCACATATGTTAGATATATATTATTGAAAAATTCAAAATGGCGGACACAATCAGGGTCATTTTTTTTTACTCACCCTGTATATAGTAAATAGCCGTTTCTATGATTCTATGCATTCGCACGCAACCGACCATCATATTGACAAACTGAATGATCAATGACATGTTCCTATCTAATATTTATATTACAAGGGCTCTGGATATCGCCTTTTCCCATGATGCTTCGCCTCTCCGGGGCAATCGTTGGCGGCGCATCGTATTGTGAATTGCGAGAATTTATCATTCATATTTGACACCACACAAACACACACAAACCCTTACACACACACAAACTCACACAACTCCTTAAAGGTCCCAGAAAATGATGATAAACCTACTCCAAATCTTTAGGGGAGATTCCATTCCAATAAACAGGGCCAGAAAAAAAGAATACACTACCAGTGACATCATTAGTGAAACTATTGATTTTCAGTCAGTGTCATGAATAGATTCACACCAGTCACCTGGAATTTTCTCTTACTCTCTGAAAAATCAATAGTTTCACTAATGATGTCATCACCAACCCAAATATTGAATGTTTTCTAGTCCCTCCTTGTAGACTTGACACAAACCACATCAATTTTATTTGCATTTCCTGGGACCTTTAACAGAGTAAGTGTATGTCGATGGCATGATTTGTCTTCGACCAAGTGGATTCTTACGCCATATGGAAGAAATATTCCAATTTGAAATTTTGAATAATTTTGGATGATTTGGAAAACCATTTGAAACCCTATAGTTGAGGTGATTTTTGACCCAGAAATAATAGCTTCTATTACTAGGCACATGGTTTAACAACAAGAGTTTTCCCACTATATATTAATTGGGTTCATTGAAACAATGCAAATACCGTTGCCCATTCTTGGCATAGTTCGGGGACCTTTATTCAATGTTTATTGTGTACTAAAGAAATTCAACTCGAGATTATGAGAGAGTATGACTCTTATATCACTTACGTCCCTAGAGGAAAAGTACTTCCAACATGATGATCACCGCAAAAAAAAGCGGTAGCGTTATTTGTGTTGTTAGATCTGGAGCACTTTCCCCGTAAACACAAGGCAGAGGTCCGCTCCGTGATTTTTGAAAAATTGCAAAATATGGCATTAAGGGATATCCCTATCGTCCCTAGAGGAAAATCTGACGATCACCGCAAAAAGGAAGGTAGCGTTATTTTTCATGTTACATCTAGGGGTAATTCTCCCTGTAAACAAGGCAGGAGTCCGCTCCGTGACTTTTGAAAAGTTTAATTAATTCATGGAATATAATACAGTGGTCTTATGCATAATTTAATGCCATTGCTACTTTAATTAGGCACCAACGCCCCGGGCAACGCCTTCATGATAAACGCAAGTATTATACTTTAAAATTGAAAAGAATAGCAGCGCGTATTTATTAATATCTTGTCAAATTCTTCAAAAGTTTGTCAAATACATTTCATTTAGCTGTTTAATTTGCCTCGGAGGACCGTAGCCACAATGTCCAAGGGTTTGTGTTTATGTATAGACTGTGTCTTGACGCTACTGTTTAAATTACTTGCATTAAACAATCCCACATTTGTACACCTTGACTTGAGAAAACAGAGGAACCATACTTTTGACGATGTATTTATTCTTGAACAAATACATGTGTATTGCTTAGCACCTTTTTAGAAAAGAGCAAAATCAAATATATTTAAAATTAGATTTTGAGGCCAAACGCTGACACAAAAGTAAATAAAGTAACGGATGTAGGGCTGAAAATATTTGACCAGGCCTCGTTTTTGAAGAGTGGGAAGCAAACGCGCGCCACATGGCGTGCGGCGAGAAGGAACTTCGTCACACTCAAATGGCCAATGATACCCATTGTTCTTTTACAACTGTCTTGACTATATGACACAGTATTCATGCTATTAGATTTCCAAAAAAATCTAAGGAATTAAGAGAGAGTAGTGGCCGGAGTTTTTGTAAACTTCCATGCCCCCACCCCCCTCAAAAAATCTAATGGTACGTCCAAAGAACACTAAAGGTTAACAAAGCCTACCATTTCTTCGACTTCCTACCTATTTTGCAATCAAATAAACATGAGAAAGGTTCAAGCAAATGAAATCACATCGGTAACTATTGATAAAAGATATATCATTCAGTTGCAAAGTTCCCGTTCATTTAATGGACTGATTTCTGTCCGTTTATTTCTATAGGTTACACAAAAGAAGTTCGAGTACCAGGCTGCCACATGGAGGAGGTGCCAATGAATGCGTGCAGGGGTTTTTGTTTATCATATTCCTATCCATCCACAGTAAACAGATTACTAGAAAGCGGTGGAAGACAAATAGTCACAACTCATGGAACTTGCTGTTCAATACAAGATACACATGACGTAAGTCTCTCATTTACAATTCGCTGTGGAAGTACCACGTAATATGATTCGTTACCCCAGCAATCGTTCCAAACAAATCACAGGTCTTGTGGCGCGGGGAATTCAAACCTTGCCGTGTATAGCATGTGCCCGACGATTTCTTGAGACTGACTTTTGGGAAACAAATCATAGTGCTTGGAGCTTCTATGACGAATTATTTAAAGGGACATTTCTAGATCCATAGCATTGTCCCACAACTTGCTTAAGCTTTTTAAATGATCTACACCGTCGGCCTTAGAAATGGGTCCAAACAAACCACAGTTTGAATTCCCCGCGCTGTAAGCCACATGATTCGTTTGGATCCCTTATTGGGGAAACAAATCCTATAGGGCCCTTTCATGGAAGGCAAATTATGTTGAATGAACTTTTGTTTGCCCTCCAGATCATCCAAGCATGCAAAGAACACAATACATGCACCTGGTTCACCTGAAAGTCTCAGATATTTCTGCACGTGATTCTTTTGTGTTCTCTGCATACTTGGGTTGTTCTGAAGGACAAGTTTGACCAAGTTAAGCCATTGACCTCCCGTGAAAGCGCCTTTAATAGGTCTATTCAGCCAGCCAATTGTATGTATTGTATGACTAATCTTACGTGCAGATGATTCTTTTTTTCACTGTGCAAAAGTACAACATAACGGCCCATGGACTACTGCGTTAAATACTCATAATTCAGAAAACAACATGAAAATTACCTGAAATTTGAGTTTGAAGGTTTTAAATAAGGAGGAAGGTGACGCGATTACGAAATGCACCTTTAAAACAATGATCATGATAACTCACATCCATATTCGTTACAAACGCACTGTCAAATCATAAAAGGTTTGACTCTACTACTACTTCTATTTCAGCATTTATGCATAGATTGGCTGGTAAGGCCGTCTATATATTGGGGACACTTGCTAACCTCGCTCATGATTGCATGTTCATTGACTCGTTTGAAACGTGGTGCTTCCTTTTTCTCCCAGCTAGCTCAAAATTATCCAAGCTTCACTGATTTCATAATAGAAATTGCTAATACAAAAACGCATTTTTATCAAATTTAATAGCAATGACAGGGCAAATGAGTACAAAATGTGATTTCACATTCTCGATTGACCTATTTTTATCAATATGAAGACAGGAGAAGTAGCTATTAGCATTTTTTAAAGTACTTTTTGATTATTAAAATTACACTATTAGCACTGATCAGATATTAATATAATAGGTGTTTGTGACGGGGGAATGATATTGGCAGTTCAGAATGCCTTTGCCCCTCGGGAAGAATAATAAGAGAGATAATGAGTCCCATAGAATCTCAAAATATGCGGGATGCAGGTTCTCTTTTTACGAGGAAATGAAAAGTTGATCTACAGCTGTTTGTGTTTTATTGTTGTTTGTTTTGTTTTGCGTTTTGGGGGATTGTTCCAATAATCCTAATAGGGAAGTGAGTGCTTACATAGATTGGACTGATAACAATAATTATACTTATCAAGCTTACAATTTTATGCTTACAGTAGATGCAAAATAGCTAGAAAGAGTGCTTTTACTGAACAAAGTAATAGAATTGGGTAGTGATCATCCCTTACTGCATAACTTCGACAAAATATCCTACCCCTACCACAGGGGAAGGTATTAGGTCCATTTTGTTTTCGCTTGAATGACCAGAAAGGGTGGGCGTACAATTCCACATCAGCTTTAGGTGTCATTGTTTAGCATTTTCATGCAACCGGGGCGAAACCCACAGGAGGGAGGTAACTACTATCTTGGGAGCATAATAGTTAATATGCTACATTACAACGAATGTTCCAGGTAAAATCATTTTCAAAATGGTGTCATTTTTTAACTGATTGTATACATAATTAAAGAGCTACTCATAAGGTTATGCACCAATGAAAGCAGGGTCATAAATGAGAATCCTATTCTGGAAAATTTGGGGGAGAAAGCTTATAGATTTTTGTTCCTATAGTTTGAAGGATGCTGAATCGTAATTTCTGGGTCCAACCTCTGGAAAATTTGGGGAATCTTGTAACATAAGGGGTACAGTTAATACCGGATAAACGTTTGCGTGATATTGCTTTATTTCCTCTGTTAGAGTTTTGAATGTGAAAGAAACATGCTTGAAGTTGTCAGGGTTTTTTTCCTATAGACTGTGAATGAGTGAGTTGGTCGCGTTTAATCATAAGGAGGGGCTACATGGTCTATGTGAAATCAATAATCTTCGCCTTGTAAAAGATATTATGAAGCGTGACTGGTGAAGTCAATAAACATTTTCATATTCTGTTTGGGTATGAACAGGCGAAGAATTTGAAATTAGTTTCCTAAAAAACTAAACCATTTTGAAACATTTCATCGAAGGATGACGTTGAACCATTTTAAGTATTTAAGTATATAAGTTTAAGATGTAGACACGGCAAATATTCGAATTATAATTCTTATGATGTAGTGAATAAGTTGGTATATGATTTAACACAATCGGTACATTTACAAACGTTGACCCCTGTGGAAAGCCACCCCCCCCCCCTTCAAGCACTCATAAAATATCAAAAGCGGATTCGAGCGGATCTTAAAGCGAATTTGAGCGGATTTTGAATATATGGAGCTATATTGCTCTCTTCTTATTAGCTTTTTATTATTTCTGGGTAGAACGCTCTTTTTACTTTCGACCACACCCTAGAAAATACTGCGTGTATATTTTTTAAAGACTGAACTGATATTTATCATTGATTGAGCTGCCCCTTGTGTAATTCATTGATATTCAAAATACCGTATACAATGAGCAGTTTTCATCGATGACCTGTCAGCTTCGAGTTGACAACATTCGTAGCTTTATCACTTTTATCAGCGCAAAGATGACAGCCCCGTAGATCCAAGTTTTGTGAAATCATTGCGATGCTACCGATTACTTATGAGACCGTAATGGATACGATTGTATTGGGACTTTGTTCCGTTGTATGCCGGATGCCGGGCTTGTATGAGTATTATACAAAGTCTCTTTGGGTGATATTACCGTTAACGTGTTTAAGTTACTTGGAGTTCAAAGTATGATTTATGAATATGTGACCCATCACATCAAAAGCTGCCAGTTGTCACTCAAGGTGCAAGTTGAGATTTTGTTTGCATCAAAAAGCCCATATTATCAGCTTTAAAATGATACCTCTCGTGTGTAAATTGGGTGTAGCATTACAATTTTATGATGAAAAATGTGGTTAAATTTCTTTTTATTTTCTTTGTTTTTTCGTGCATGATTTACATAATATATTGAAAAGCAAATTACTGACAACTGGTCTGTTTTGATGTGATGAGTCACACATCACGTATAAGTTTATTACTGGTTTGTAAACATTACTTCTTATGTTATAAACCACCGCACCGTCCTATGAATGGTAGCACATTGTATTAACTCATTGAAATATATAGAAATACAGACATGTACCCTTTCAAGCAATAATGAATAATGGAACACATTAACAGGCGAATAAGTCAATAACTGTTAAAACAGAAGATTATTTTAAGATATAATAAATTAAAAGCTAATGATACCCGTGATTGTCACGAATTTGCACATATGCTTCCCATTTTCCTCACTCTCCACACAGGAAAAGAGAATGAAATACAAATAAATTAAAGTTTGCGATCGTGATATCAATACTTTTCCTTGAATTTCATAACGGAATGTGGGTGCTGAAGGCAATACAAAATTATATTTCCATTCATTGAATGTTGTCTGTATGTTTCACAAATTGGAAACCGTGAGGATTTTCAGATGGCTTCCAAATTTCGCTAATTATCCGTACAAAATTTGCCAAAGGTATAATAATTATAATTTCCAATATTTGAAAATGTGATCATATCCTAGTGACAGCGGAATAAATGTAAAGCGCTTTGGGGGAATTAATTGTATAAGGCGCTATATAAATCTCTACATATTTTCGATTTTTGCATTTTTGTGTATTAGGCGTCAACAAAGAAAAACTCTTTATCAATTAAAGTGGTACTCATGATAGAACATGGCATAATATATTCTGTTTAAGTCATTTAATTTAGGCATGATACAACGGACTGTAACATTGTGTATATTATAATACCTGCAGTGCAAGTCTCTGGTTTTATTTGCCCCTTGTTTGACATTTGATCTCATTTAAGGTGTAGATAACCGATTCCTTTCTGGTGCTGTAAGAGTACTAAAACCTACGTGAAACTTTAAAAGTACACCGTAGCTTAGCACGCCAGATGCTTTTAAGAAGTATTACCTAAATGATTGAAATACAGACATGGGGTGCTTTAATGTGTCAATTCATGTTAGTAATCGTCTTGTCAATGTCGTTGCCTTTTAGTGATGTATTGATTGCGCTTGACTCTTTTGTGTCTCTTTCAAGGGCCTTTTAGATTTTCAAGTGGAAAAACGTTTTAATGAGACAAATATGAATAATACAGGGATATGTGATGTTTTCTTTAATGTGTAATGTTATGACAGTATATCTTAATAGTATGTCTATTATTATTATTAGACAGTATATCTTCATGTTAGAAACATTTTTTCGCCCGTGTGATCGCATTGACACAATGAATCAATCAAATTCTAGTAAATCCTGACTCTATTTACCCCCTTATTTTACAAAGTTCCCCACATTTCCCAGAGGTTGGACCCAAAAATTCTGATTCAACATCCTTCAAACTATAGAAAAACATCTTCAAACCTTCTTCCACAAACTTCTGTAATAGGATTCTCATTTATAACCCTACTATATTGCAAGTTTCTTGTAGCTTGTGTGTGTGCTCAGAATGTGTGTATATATGTGTTTGTGTGGGTGTGTATTTAAGTATGTGTGCGTACGAGCGCTCCCGCTCGCGCGCACGTATGTGTGTGGGGCGATGTGTGGGTGTCCTGCATATTTCATATGTGATTTAAGAAATACTTTGGAGGAGGGCGCAAAATTCTCAGGCTATCTGTTGTTTTTCGTCATAGTCCTATATCATATTTGATTTGATGTGGTTTTAACATTATTTGTATCTCCATATCATCACACCAAACCCACCATCAGAATCAACTGAAAAACAAAAATTTTTCGTAACACACATCATTAAAATCAACTTAAATGTTAACATTTAAAATTATTTTCCAAAGATATCAATTTGAATCATAAACACCAAACCTATAGAGAGAGCATCTGGTGATGGGCTTTTTGATGCATTTTATGTTTATTGCTTTATAACTAAAACAACTAAGTTGTAAAATTTGGTGAATTTAGTTTGTACTTTTTTTTATTTTGTCTGTGAGAGTGTGAAAATGTGAAATGTGTCAAATGTGAAAGAAACATGTCCGAAGTTGTCATATTTTTCTCAAAAGATTGCTGAGTATGAGTGAGTGAGTTTCGTTTAACCCAAAATTTAAAAGGAAAAGTAATCCTGTTCAAATACAAATCAAAAAGTCAGACTCAATCTAAATCGGTCTTTCGAGAGAAAGGAGGAAACTCTCCCTTTTCCCCCATTGTTAAGTCACTGAATACAGTAGAAACCTATCCTAATAGTGTAGGTATAACCAGCTTGATGGACTTTAAGTATATCTTATAACAC
>JAMKCH010087849.1:14880-25722 GCA_023653785.1 Ophioderma brevispina | reverse complement strand
CCATTGCATTTCCCAATTCAAACTTGGTTCCACTGCCGGAAAATAGCCATGCATATTTGCTATGTCACCTTAGTAAAAGTAAATGTCACCTTGCAATGATGACACTGTGGGTTCAGGAATGATCTACATGTAAGTAATACCGACACAGATAGTACATCTCACTAGTCACATTATATCGCGCATAATCTATGATTATTTAGAGTACTTTTTCAACCCTCAATTTCCGGGATTGACTCATGGCGCAACGTTACTAACACAAAACAACACCAACACTCACCAACGGAAAGTCTTATTTAAATTCTGTTTTCAGCTTCCGATAGCCGAGACCATACCGGATTTTCCCATTATCATTGCGCGTATAATTTTGACCACCTGAGGTCTCTCGAACGTCATGAACACACATTTCAGAATTTCCGAAATCTCCCCAAGCTGTATCACAAATATGACGTCACCATTCAGTAATGAGCGGCGCTCTTCATTTGTAATTGTATACGAAGAAGACTGTTCGTGGTCACTCTTGTATATATCTCACTTACAGAATGACTTGTAACAGAACGACATAGATACTAGTTTGGCACACAACACCAATTTTGCAAGAATGTTCCTAGATTTACATGCTCTGTGATGAGTTTGAAGACAAGCGATGCCATGCAGAATGTGACACCCCAACAACAGTTAACCGACAGATTGCACTGGCAATGCTTTCTAAGAAGGAACACATTAGCTGTTGCTACAAATGATGAGATCACTCAAGCTGGAGAGATTCTGAAAAGAAACACCAATTCAACAAGAGGCACCAAGTAATTTGCATGCTGCCAAAGCTGCTTTTGATGAAGTCAACACTGTACTCAAGTACTCAAGACTATCACCAAGGTCAAGACTGAAGAGATTGGTAGTCTGCACCATGATAATGCAAAACTAATGAATAATGAATATGACCATGAATAAGGTTGCAGTCTGGGCTGTCTGCTGGAGATAATCAAGAAGAAAGCAACCTCGGTCTTCCGTATCGAAGCAGAGATGTAACTTTTCCGGAAATGTCCGGATTTCGGGCCATAAATTTAAAAAAATCCGGAAATGTAAAAAAAAAAATTGTTTTTCCATTTCTGAGATCAAAGTGTTCATGATAAAGGTATATAACTGCATCAAAAACACAAGTTTTAAGTACCAATTTATTTTGTAGAAGGGGTCTTGTACCCCAAAATCAGGAAATGGGACTGCTCCTCTGTTACTTCTCTGTCGAAGGTGATACCACTGAACACCACAAGGAGGCATGATTTCAGTACTTCAGCCTGCTTCTCGGTCACCCAGTCCACTGGCGTACCCGGGGGGAGGGGGCTTTGGGGGCTAAAGCCCCCCTCAAAGTTCTCAAGAAAAAAGAGGAAGGAAGAAAGAGGAAGGGAGAAAGAAAAAAGAGGAGAAAAAGAACGATTTTATGGTACATTTGATTTTTTCATGCAAATGCGGATCAAAAGTGTCGGAAGAAGTACGCAAGGAAAGGCGTTTTCAGGTCTTGAAAACCCTAAAACCTCAGGAGCTTCCGGGGGCTCTGCCCCCTGGAACCCTGCCGGGGCGTTGCCCCTGGAACCCACCTGGGGCCCTAAGGCGGGCCCCTGGACCCCACCCGTTAGTCGCTCCGCTCGCTTTGCTCTCATGGTTCGAACATCTTTAGTCCAGCCCCCTCAATAAAATTTCCTGGGCACGCCTATGCAGTCGAGTCAAGTGAAAATCTTCATGATTCCACCTTCAACCACAAGACTGCTGACAGACTGCCCATCAGGTTTAGTTTTTTTACAATGAAGGAACCTGAGAGTCTCCGAGACCACTGGACTTGACTATTATTCCCACAGTTTATGGAAATCTGCCATGATCAGCTCAAGGTCATCTATCACACCTCTGTTAAAGAAAGGTAATCTCCCAGCTACCACGGAACTACAGGGGTAATACACTGTCTCCACTTGGCTCTAAAATCTACAACTTGGGATATCTTCTCACATTCATCCTATACCAGAATGGCTTCCGTAAATAGGTACATCTACACTACCTCGGATCCTAGCCCTTATGCACAGTAGTCTATGGAAAAAAGGCAACTTTGAGCATGTTTCTTTCAGCTTCTAAGAGATTTTGGCCCGAAATTATGCTCCAGGACCAGCTGCTCCAGGACCATATGCCCCTGGAGCATATGGTCCTGGAGCATATGGTCCTGGAGCATAAATAATCTGGAAAAATATTATAAGTCAAATATGCTCCAGGAGCATATTTGAATATGCAAATGGTCCAGGAGCATATGGCAAATATGCTCCTGGAGCAGTATTTGACTTAGAATATTTCTCCACTGCTCCAGGAGCATATTTGGCATATGCTCCTGGACCATTTGCGTATTCAAATATGCTCCTGGAGCATATTTGACTTAGAATATTTTTCCAGATTATTTATGCTCCAGGACCATATGCTCCAGGACCAGTTGCTCCAGGACCACTGCTCTCGCTGCATCTATAGTGAGCAAATTGATGTGAAATTGCTGGGCGCGGAGTAAATTGCCTCAAATTTACTGTACAAATGTCACTTAGTTTTAGAAAATGTACCAGTCTACCATGTCAATCATGAAATTCCATCACTTTCTTTAAATAACTAGTGCCTTTTCAGACATTTTAAAGCAGTTTTTTTCAGATGCCATGCAAAAAGGTAGTCCACCCAAGATTTTTTTATCCTTACGGCAGCCAGTTTAGTGGTGTATAAACCTTAAGAAGAATAATTGAACTTGCATTTTTCTTGAGGAAAGCGACCATATTTTTAGTGTGGATTTTTCAAAGGCCTTTGGCAGCTGGGACTAATATGCTAAGAGGGATATGAAGCTCCCAATTCACTCCGTTTTGAATATTTAAGTTCATGTGTGCCTCGTCTAGTGTATCATAACTTTGGGCTCAAACTATATATTTTTATAATGCATGCTAGATTTGATATATTGATGTATACTTATTGCCTATTATATAACACAAAATATTTCTGTCATTTGATTGGTCGATACTATATCACGTGACATAAAAATTTTACAGGAGAGAAAAAAGTTCCCATAAAAAGCTATTTCCCCCATCGCGGGGAAATAGTTCAATTTTATGGGAACTTTTTTCCCTGCATTGGTATCTTGCATCGCCCCGTGCCTCATCGGTGATTGATCTGACCCGACCTCTGACACTGCATCGATCATATCTTCTGCTCGATATTTGTGTGTTTATATTTCACCGCTGGGCAATTTCCGCTGAATTTTTGACTCAAAATGGAGAAATCTCGATGCTGTAGATAGTGCATACTGCTCCTGGAGCATGGATGGTGGTCAAAAACTCCCGCGTGCTGTTCCTTATGCTGTTCTACCTATTTATATCTCTATGTAACACAGGAAATTCTAGAAATCGAAGTTATAAATTAGCAGTTGCTAATCCAAAATGAAAAATCTGTAAAATGCTGTACACCTACTTTAGTCTTCAAACTAGTCCTAAAACATTTATGATAAAACTCCGAAAGTTGATATTTTCTTTGATGTATTTCCTGTGCAGTTTTGGCATTTTATTCTTGAAAATTGCTGATCTTTTTGTAGAAATCATGCCGAGGTACACCTGAACAGTGTATTGATGTGTGATTCCTATCCCTAGGTATATTCATCACAGTTTTGACAGTCTTAACAGCCTATCCTGTAAAAACTCATGTCAGTACTTGGGAATAAAGTGTACAAGAAGCTAGAGGACCACAGAGCATTTCATGATCATGCTAAAAATTCCCTCAGTACTAACACTTTGGGAGCGAGAATGAGTGTAAAAGTCAGGGTTTTTATGTGTTAAGCATAAGATTTTGGCGGGATCACATGACCCTATTGAGGTGAAATTTCCCAAAACTGGTGCATTGTGGGATTGACTCAATACACCCTCTGGTCAGGACCATTGCTATTATGTTGGAAACAGAATATGGATTGTCCCAACTAGAGAAGATCGGTACTGAACTCGGGGAGGTTGGCGATTTCAAATTCCTTGGATCATAGAAAGACTTCTTGTCACATGAAGGACAAGCATGAAGCATGGAATGCCTGTTACAAGCACTACCTTAAAAGCCTGTGTGCAAAGCATTCTATTATATGGGTCCGAACTTAGATCATGAAGAAGCTTCAAGATTTTCTTGATGGTATCTATACACAGGGCTTCTTGTACGGGTGCGGAATATCTCCTAGCGGGAACATAAAATATGGGCTCAAAATATAGTGACATCGCTCCCATTTCTTCTATTATTGCCTAACATCAAACTCGCTTTCCGTGCCAAGTACCAAATCCTATCATATGGTGTTTAATTTACTCGCCCAAAATGATCGTCTTTGTGCAGTCCCTGTCAATTGCGATGATCCTGTTACACTTTGTGATTATTATGAGACCATCACATCTTCAGCTCTGGACGCACTTTGCCTGGTCATCACTAAGAAACATTCCGAACCATCAAGACTGGCCTTCCTTGGTATAGTAGTAAGATCCACCAGTAGAGGCGAGTCCCGAATGCATCATGAGCGTGGATAGCGCAATTCCCGATCTGATGATGGCCCGGGATGATGGCTGTAACTGGCTTATTGTTCAGAAAGCTCACATCAGTAAACTCGTTGATGCTAAACGTGACTTTTTTTATTGACAAGTTCCTTTGTTGTAGTACATGTTTAATATACACTAACGGTCTTTTGAATGCATCTTCAAGGGCTTTACCCAGTGCTAACTATGACGTTGATCTTGCCAATGATTTCCTGACTTCCTTTGTTGATAAGGTTGAAAAGATTATGACTGCCAGCGATATATCTCTCACCCTGATAGGGATTGCAAATGCTATATGCCATGTTATAAAGCACTCTCTGACTCAACAGTGTGCTCTGACTCTAGAGTTGCTGAAATAGCCAAGTTTCCAACAAGCCCAGCACTATGGATACTCTTCCAAGATCCTTCCTGGCTCATTAAAAAGAACTTGCAATGTTTATTACCTATCATCACCAGGATCGTAAAACAGTTCTCTTTTGTCAGGCATATTTCCTCACACTTTGAAAACAGCCTATCTTTATTCCAGTACTTGAGAATATATATTTGTCTCTTCGGTGCTGAGTTTGACGTTCATCCATTGAATACGGGTTCTCCAGGGCGGTTTACGTCTTTATTGGACGTTTGCAACCCGTGGATAGTGTACGTCTACGTCGCCTTTGCTAGATTCTATAATCTTCTCCGCTGCTCACACGCTTGCCCCCGGGGCTCAAGTGAGTAAGGATGTGGTGGGCTGGCTGCAAAAGGTAACAGTTGATGACGCAAGTCCTCATGTCCTTAAATTAAGCTTAGTAAGCTATGTGGGCTTTCTCCCGTAGTAGCCTACTGTAGCCATCGAGTGTCTGAGGCGTTGGGTTCTTTCCGACCCTCCTCAGTCTTCGCTCACCTGCGCCGCCCTTCCTCTTGTCGGCCCATATCGGAAAAAAATCAGATTTTGTATAGATGAGGTGACATCAATGTTTGTTTACAAACACAAGTTAGCACCTGGTCTACTGACATGTTAGAGGTGCGAAGAATATGCCCATACAGTTACAGCATTCAATAGGCTTATCACGCCTGATTGAGCGCGAATTTTAAAAGCACAAGCCCTGCAGGTGCTAACGCATACTGCCGGGCAGTGCTTTGTTCGTTGCCCGGCGTTGACGTCATATGTCAACTCATCTATAGGTATCATAACATACCATTCTTCAATGCACTGTATCTCTGGACAGGGGTGTGTCGAAATAAGATGGGATGAAAAGCATAGTGAAGAGTAGAAAATATATTTTAAAAAGAGTGTTAACATCATGATTAGAAGAAGTGATTTATATTTTTAATATATTTGTTTCAAATCCTGCGTTTTTATTGATACACGCTGTAGTTGATTGCTACAGGGTAAAATAGGTTCCAGGTCATCCGGGGGCTAAAATTTGAGGATGCTCCGATTCTTTTTCAAATTGGTACAGATTTCTTCATGTAATTGTTTAAGACTGATTTGTTGCTTTCTGTAATATTTGGTCCGCAGAGTCCTCGGAGGATCAATTAAATGAGGCTAAGTTTTGTTTAACATCCGCACTGGGTCGATGGGGGCGGCCATGTTACCAACAAATTAAAGCAGGTGTGCGATGGAAAGGATTTTAGCGGATTGTATAGTTTGTCTCACCATGGACATAGGAGATAAGAGGACCTACAACGCGAAAGCCACAAATTACCTAAACCAATTACCCATTCATCTCGACAAAAGCCAGGCACTTGATGTGTTTTGTTTTGCATACACCACGACGGTCTGTGATCCTATCTCTTTACCGCGATCGATGCAGTGACAGCGGTGTTAAACTGTCCACAAAACTTTGTATTTTCACCGGATGTTGTAACCCCGTACAGTAGGGGTCTTTGGAACACGCGTAGTGCACTCACTTTCCATGGTTTGTTGAAAGTTGATGCCACTAGAGGGGACCTTCCTTCAGAAAATGCCGAAAAACGCATACAAATCCGTTGTTTCTTTGTAGAGCTACGACTGCAGAAAATAAGCTTGCATTTTGGCTGGTATTGTGACCCGTAATTGTTAAGCATCTTGTGAAAATGATTTGAAAATGTTCCGACCACGTCCGACTCTTAAGAATTTGTGGTATGAAAGTTCAGTGTACTATTTTAGTACCTTGTACATTGTATAGGCGTGCCCAGGAAATTTTATTGAGGGGGGCTTGACTAAAGATGTTCGAACCATGAGAGTCAAGCGAGCGTATCGAGCGTAGCGACTAACGGATGGGGTCCAGGGGCCCGCCTTAGGGCCCCTGGTGGGGTCCAGGGGGCAGAGCCCCCGGAAGCTCCTGAGGTTTTAGGGTTTTCAAGACCTGAAAACGCCTTTCCTTGCGTACTTCTTCCGACACTTTTTGATCCGCATTTGCATGAAAAAATAAAATAAATGTACCATAAAATCATTCTTTTTCTTCTTCTTTTCCCCTTCTCTTTTCCTCTTTTTTCTTTCTCCCTTCCTCTTTCTTCCTTCCTTTTTCTTGAGAACTTTGAGGGGGGCTTTAGCCCCCAAAGCCCCCCGGGTACGCCAGTGTTGTAACGAAATTCATGCAATGGCTGAATTTGTGCCCAAGCGTGCCCTTCATGTAATTTCAGCTCAAAACCTAACAAATTGTAGTAGTTGTAACTTCCGGTTAAGAAGTCGGTTAAAGAATTGAGAATTGGTTTTATGAAATTTCAGCGTACCTTGTAACAAAATGCAATGCCTAAATTTGTGCCCAAGTGTGCCCTTCGTGTAATGTTAGCTCAAAAACACACCAAATTGTAGTAGGTGTTTTTAAACATATACAAGTTAAAACTTTGGGTTAGGTTAAATTTGTTGTTGTGGCTGTTTGGTAGCCGACGCGTGGTTGGTATCATGAGTGATGGTTAATGTGAGATTCTGGTCCGAAATCTTGCTCCATGAGCATATTTTCAACTCGTCTCATAGCGGCGCTATTCATGATAATGTGTGCGCTTTATTCTGTTGAAGTATTTATTACAACAGAACGACTTTCTGCCGGCTTGGATTGCGTGGTGTGCGTTTGTAGGCGATCACCTTGTAATCGAAAGATCGTGGGATCAATTCCCACTGTAGGCACAACATTTATTTTATTCTATTTTAGAGTTAGAGATTACAATGAAAACAATTCGGAGTTGGCGAGGGAAGTAAAAATAGTGTATAGCTGTCTTATGAGATAATTCAACTGCGTTGTCCTGGATCATGATTTCGGGCAAGAATCTCGCACGTGCTGAGTGATGGCTTGGCAGTTCTCCTGCTGAGAGGGTGATTATCGCATTATTTTAAGCCGGTAAATGGGACCATGGTGGGATTTAAAGGTGCTTGTTCCGATTTTTGTCTACACTTGTACACACTGACCATGAAGTACGGTGGGAAACACGCTTGCGGTTTTGTAGCAGGGGACTGTAGTGAAAGAGTGTGCGCTTCCGGATAAAATTGTGAATCTTTGCATACAGGTTACTTGATTGAGGCATAATCCATAAAATTGATGGAAGCACTTGCCAACCCCCTTTAATGGACCCCAGCTTGGGTTTCAAGGTTATACAGGGGTCAACATTTTAAAATGTTCCGATTGTGTTGAAAAGCACACTATGATGTTTGTCTGATTACAAGGATTCCAAAAAAAATGCATAGCTTACACTATCTATGGCTTATAGCTTCGGAGTTATGGGGTAAAAACTGTAAAAAATAGTGAAAATGTCAATTTTGGTGTGTACATGGGTCAAAAGTTAAAAGTTGCTTTGATTCAGGTAGTATGTGGTGCAAATTGTTTCCCTAGCTTAAAGGATTGAGATAAGAATAGTTTGCCTTATCTGTTATACTTAGTTTTCACGTTATCCAACAAAAAAAAAAAGGTCACAGGCCATTAGAACCCAATAGCTGCCAATAGCTGGTGACTTTTTTCGCCATTTTGATGGTCAAACCTATTCCTATATTTCATTCTATGTGCTGATCTAACAACTTGAACAATTAACGTTTTACAAAAATTGGAGCAACTTTTAATTGTTGACCCCTGTACAAACCAAAATTGGCTTTTCACCATTTTTTCTGTTTTTACCCCATAATTCCAAAACTATAAGCTATATGTACTACAAAGTATACCTTTTTGGAATCCTTGTAACCAGACAAACATCATGGCGTGCTTTTCAACACAATCGGATCATTTTAAATTTTTTACCCCTGTGTAACCGTGAAATCCAAGTTGGGGACCATAAAAGGTATGTGCTTCCATCATTTTTTTTATTATCAATGCATAACGTACTTGTGTACCAAAATTCACAGTTTTATCCAGATTTGCACACTCAAATAAGATCTGTGCACTACAGTCCCCCACTATTGATGCTAGACGCGATAGCGAATAGTGCAACGCCCTATCACTAATGTGCTAATATTGATGGGTTAATCATTAAAACGGTAGTTCTTTATCTGTAACTTGAGAAAATGGATTTGAAAGCTGAAATTTCAGGACAAGGAGAAAATTACGGCCTTTCATCTTATATCAACATTGATACTCCTTCCGGGTAAATCAGGGGGATCCCAAACACGATCGGAACAAGCACCTTTAATAACAAAAGGCGGCAACTCGATAGGGTCTTTGAAACTAATGTACTGTAGCTCCTCTTATCTCTTATGATGGCCATGGTCTCACAAAACGGCACTGTAATCTAAGTTTTAAAAAAGCAAACAGGACTAAATGTCAGCCGAAATGCTATTCAGCATGTACTGATCTAGAAGACCCATTCATATTAGAGTCTTGAAGATGCCGTTTATGACTCTTTTGTTTACTAGTAAACAATGCACAAATATCGTCATTTTTTTACCAATACGACATGTTAAGTTTTAACCGCTTACAAGGTCTTTACTACAACAATCTTCAACTAGTCCACTCAATCTACGGTATGACCTGGACAAAACTGCTACAGAAGGTTTTCTTGCTGTAACTTGTTGTATAAACACTCCCGAACAACATATCAAAAAGGTAGAAAAAAGGAAGCATGGCAAGACATGCTAATTTGCATAAAACCTATGTGCCATTTTTGCCTATATTTTGGTTATTATACAATATATTAAAAGGGGACGACCCGATTTAAGTAAATAAAGTTTTCATCTTGATAGAATGGTCTTCACCTCTAAACCCCATCTGTAGAGTTTTGCGCTGATATTTCAACCCGTTTTCATGTGAGAGCTAAAATTACGATTTTCTTAGCCCTATATGTGTAAAATTAATATCGGTCGACCAAAATGGGGTACATTTTCGCTCATAACTTCCAAACCAAATATCCTTTAGCCCTAAGATTTCACAGGATAAATGAGAAAAATAGTAGCTTTCTTCAAATACCAAAATGTTGAGTATGGGGACGATGGTATTAGCGATCGGGCCACGGCCCTTTAACTCTTGAGTCTTTCTTGCTGTCCAACATAGGACCCGAGGTTTTTTTTTTTACACATTTTAGTGCATATTGCTTGCTGCCACAATGATATAATTTTTCTAATCGTGTGATTTTGTTGTTGTTGTTGTGTTTGTGTGTGATTGTCTGTTGTTGTAGTATTTGTGTGTGTGTTTGAATGTCCTTTTTTGATAAAAAGTCTAAAAAGCAACCATTGGTTATTGTTGTAAAGTGTATGATGTAAGATGTATGCGTATTTTTAATAAAACCAGGAAGTAACCATATGGCTGCCGAAAGAGAAAAAACATAGGACCCGAGGTACTTGAGGTCTAACCTTTTTGAGTTGGGTACCGAGTGTACTGCAGATAGGTTGATGATTCTCTTCCTCATTGAGGTCATGTATTCCATTCCGTCTCTTTGGCATTTAGATGTAGGCTGACTTTATCTGCAGCATCTCAAATGATGCTTTGTAGTAGATCTTGTGCAGCACATACCACACACCCACTGTTAGAGCTGCGTAGTCAAGGTCTGTGAGATGCTGACTTTGGTGAAGTCTAAAATGCTTGGCCGCCTTTTTATGCTGCTGTCCTACCTATTACTCAGGCTATTTGAAAGGACCTGGGAAAGGACCCTATTTTTCACCTGGCCGAGGCACATATACCCATCACTTCGCATAGGGAGGGCCCCCGGCACTAGTTGACCCAATGTGTTTGAATAAATACCCTTTGATAATAATTTGCTAAATAAAGATCTCCCCATCCCGATTGCAGTCTGACAAATCATCTACAATGCAAAATTAATTTTGGCGGGAAAATTGCGGCCATCTTGAATAATGACCATCACTTTCCACTTTTAATATATCAATTGCAAGGGCTACATA
>JAMKCH010087848.1:4615-17785 GCA_023653785.1 Ophioderma brevispina | reverse complement strand
GGGAGGAAAGAACTCGCATGCATTTACATAAATTGGAATTCCTCAACGCAAACCTTTATCCAAACAAGAACTCCGCAGCTCGACGGCCAGTTACCTGACAGCAGCGCGGCAGCGAGAAGTTGGCACCTCAATATTGATTGCAAGCTGCCACGGCGTATCATTCGAATGCAAACGCACACCCTATATGCCTGACCTGCTTGGACAGTGCAACGGAGTCCATTCAGCTAAGTGTGCGCCGAGGCACGAATCTGATTGTGAGCGTGATGCAAGGCAATATCTCCCTATACAAAGGATTTGTTAGGGTTTTCCCTCAAGAGTTAATTAAGAATGAACACTGTGACTTGCAGGAGTCTACACATGATGTAGTATATGACCTAGACTACTCTGCTGATTTTTGCCACAGACTAAGTAGGTGCAAAGGGTAAAAGCAGAGGGTGTATTGAGTCAATCCCACAATGCACCAGCTTTGGGAAATTTCACCTCAATAGGGTCATGTGATCCCATAAAAATCCTATTAACTAAAAACTACTAAAACCAAAGTTTTAAATCCGGTTATTCTTAACATATAAAAACCCACACTTTTACACTCATTTTAGCCCACAAAATGTTAGTACTTAAGAATTTTTGCATGATTATGAAATGTCTTGTGGTTCTTAAACTTTTAGTACAGTACAGTATAGGCAAATTGCTATGCATCATGGGATTGATTCAAAACACCCTCTGGGGTAAAAGGTATTTATGCCCATTTCTCCAATCTGTTTGGATTTTACCAACTGTGTAACAATGGACACCCAAACTGAAAAGGAATTGAACAAAATTATGTTCATGTAGTGAAGGGTACATCCTATGGGGGTTGACTTGAATGGTGCACGGTGTTTCCACTAAATGCTCTATTCACAGCATGGAAATCAAAATCTGAACTCCCTAAAAAAAGTCAATTGACATAAAACACCAAAGTGCTGTCAGAAAAGCTTCAACTTCACAAGTGGTTGAAATGTATTAGCATACAGTTGCTTATTTCTCATTCAGAAGGTCCCTTCAGTCACAGTGTGGAAGGTAGAAGGTTACAATAGCACGTTGTGAATTGAAAAATAATGTACAAAGCACATGGTGGCATATTGCCTCACATGCTTTCATGTCACGTTTTTCCCTTTGCAACCATTCTATTAATGTTTTGGGATGATTTTTTAGGCTAAACCGCAGTTTCTACCATACTTAATTGAGTTATTCAAATTCTATTAGTCACAGGTGGGAGAGGGAGCAAGAAACAAATTCATCTTGAGGGAGGGACAAAATGAAGCTTGCGTCAACCCTATGACTTTTATTTTCATCCTTTTTACCCAATATCATTCCTTTTAAAGGAAGTGTATAGGCCTATCTCCTATGTGATTAACGAGGTTAAACCATTGGTAAAATCCAAACAAATTGGAGGAGTGGACATAATTACATTTTATCACCCTTTTACACCTACTACTTTGTACCATGCGCTTTATTCCTCCTATATGTGTGTGCACCTTTAAAGTTTTCTTACCACATTTCTGATTGGCTTATAACACCATGTACCCCTTAAATTGGCCAGTAGTGAGGGGGGTTAGTGAACTTACCACTACTGATGCCATTACTTGAAGGTGGGACATATCCTTGCTGTCCATTTAATAGCCTCTCAACTAGTGGTATGTGACCTAGGAGAAAGTGAAAACACAAAAATGGAAATGTTACTTTTTCAATACAAGGAGGGCAAAGATTCCACATTTGATGATCTCATGTTTGACATCGATGGCACTAAAAGATTAAGGACAAAATGACTGTAATCAGAAATGATTGAGCACAGGGTTTAAGGGGGTCTTTAAATGGTTAACACATGGTTAATACTAAACCTTTGTCTTTTGTCTGGTACAGTCATGGGAAGCAATGATTGTTAGTCGAGCAGTTTACATCACCCAGTCACCAATCAGGAATATGATAGCACTTCCAGATGCTACAGCTTTGTGTTACTATGGCAACAAATCACCCTCCCATAAGCCATTTGTCAAAGTTCAACTAGTATGCAATGGCTTCTTCAGGACACAGGAGTTTTGAACAAGGGACACCCTTGAACTCTGCATCATATCTAATTTGTGGCAGATTACCATGTGAATGCCCACTGGCCATATTAGTGTATATCATTTTAATGAACTTTTATAGTGCAACCTTATAAAAAAATATCTGAGGATACCATTGGCCAGATATACAAATAGCGATAATCCTTCCATAAACTGCATAAGGTTCACATGTGTCATGTGTACCACTGTATGTGGTTTGGTTTCAGATATTAGTGGCACAATGTAGCTTCAAGAAATAGACCAGTTTAATAACAGCAATGTTTGTAAACATGATAAGGCCTAGTAACTTGAAATAAGTTGGCCTGACTTGTTACACATTGGCCAACTGTACCTGTTGGGATTCTAGTAATAATATGGCCCATAACAATTTGCAGGAATGGATTCACAGGCAACAAAAGTAGGAGGATTTTAATGTGTCTATAGTCCAAATAAGGAAGCTTTGAGACTAATTTGACTTTGTCAAGCTGAACAAGTTACAACTCATGCAACTCATAAAATGAACAGCAAATCACCTTACAAAGAAACATTTACACAAGTGCCAATGCAGCTTTTTGTATTTATTTAAACCCCTAATCCCTTAGATAAAATATAAAGATAACAACAACACAGCATACCTAAATGATGTAATATAAAAATCAATCGCAAATAAAATGCACTAAAAATGACACAGAATAAAGCTTGTTTTGAAGTAAATAATGAAGTTCATTTGCACATAGAGGTATTTGGTTGGGACACATTCCCAAGTCAGCAAGTCAATCAAAATTCAGACTAAAAAGGAAAATCGTCTGCTATGCGCATTTAATCCCAAAACCCAAATTTTAACCCGATTTCTAAAACTGAGCTTGTCACCTTTCTCCAGGAAATTTCAGCAAAATATCCCATTATGGGGTATTTGGATACCTTCCCAAACCAAAAGCTATGTGGTAAAACTTGTCACAATATCTGGGGAAATTGAGAACATTTGGAAATGCGACTAATCTGCTGTACTTAATTATTAATCTCAAAATGGTTTGAGTATCTCACAATAAGGACTTTAAGTGAGAACTCGTTATTTCGGCATATGATACCTGCTCTAATACATATATATCACCTCAGTTCATTTATCACCACTGTTTTTGGATATGAAATGTCAAATTAAAGATATTATAACCATATGCTTAGGAATTGAGGATCCAGGATGCTGAGGAACTAAGCCCTTCACCACTATTTTGATAGGAGGGGCCCAAATACCCTGTAATTGGAGATTAAAGTAACAAAATTTTGAAATGACATATTAATAATATTATGCTTAAATCAAAAAGTTCAGTAAAAATACTGTAATTTATCAAGTTTGTAAAAATTCATAATTAAAGCACAAGGAGTGGGAGGGTGTCCTCCCACCACATGCACACAATGAATGGCCTCGTGCCCCCTGTTGTAAATCTTAATAAACATATGATGACTTAAGAAAAAGGGATAGGAGAGTAATTTCCCCTCCCTCAATATTGCAAACTATCCTGCATACCTCTCTTGCACTGTGCACTGTGAAATATCAATTGAGTCATCCAAGCGCTCTATAAATTGGTAAAAATATTTACTTCTGCAGTCAAATTATTGGTATTACACACCTTATCTGGGCCAAGTCAATATGATTAGGTCTATAATATTGTCCGGTTTTCCCCAAAGGGCTCACTCTCTCATCATCTGACAGGCATAATAAAATCGGTAGCAACAGCATGCAGACAAATTCAAGAAAACCTGTTTATCACCACAAGCGGCAAAAGATGTTGGTTTGTTAAGTTGCCATGGCAACCAAGAACGTAGATCCCGTAGAGGCAAGATTCATCAAATATTGAATATGTGGGGAGAGAGTTGATAGCTAATGGTGCAGACTTGAATATTTCTTGAGTTCTGATACTCTCAAATTCTGCATGTCATCAACCTTGTGTTGTTTTTCATCCAGCTCATTTGTTCTCTTCCAATTCTCTCATTTTCCTAGCTGTTTTCTTATTCTAAATTAAAGATGACATCATCGGAGACATCTCTCCCAAATTTCCATCCACAAATTTCTTTCCCAATATTTATTACATAGGGCATCTTCAGAAGCACTCGGCCAACAACGGTCATACCTTTTGAGATAAATTTGAATTGACAGGGCATGGGCTTGGAAATCGAAAACAACACCAATAACCTGCATGCAAGTATTTCCAGTTTTTTATTTTTCTCTTTTCTCAGATTGATAAAACAAGGCATATCAGCATACTCAAAAATACTGGCAGTTGATCTCAATATTTGTACTTTTTGAGTGCAGGACTCTGTATTTTCTACTTGAAAGTATCTTAGCCCCCCCCCCCATTACGGATCTAGTTTCAAGTACTATCTATGCCCCAACTACACCAGGTGGCGATCTCACACTTGACATATCCTAACCTAACTTACACTGACACTGATGGATACAATGGCCATCATTTTCCTACGCTTTTGAGGCCCTCTCTAGTCAAAATTGCGTATTAATAACAGTCTGCTGTGTACACATGTATTAACATCATAATAAATTTATGTCCAGAGATGTTTCAGTAGTGGGTATTTATCTTATGGTAACGTAAAATGATTTAAATGCCAATTAAAGATGCTCTCCTGTGACAAAGACTTGCCATGTATGGTGTGGCCATTTTGGCAATGAATGGGTATTTTAATACGATTGTAAGTAGATTGGGAGAGTGTAACATTCATATTTCATAAAATAACTTTTTCACATTAGTTATGTGTACCATAATCTTCCTAATAAGTGCCCGTGGACCCACCAAACTTTACACAAAAATTCCAAATCCTCTTTCCAGATTTCACTGAATTGGGGGAAAACTGAATTCCTCTGCAGTTGTGCACGAATGATGTACCAATAATGATATTTTTTATTTTTTCACAAGTGGAACATTTTTTTTTATTAAAGGGGGATGGCCCGATTTAAGTCTATAAATTCTTCATCTTGATAGAATGGCCTTCACCCCAAAACCCCATCTGTAAAGTGTTGTACCGATATTTCAACCCATTTTTAAGTTAGAGCTAAAAACGTGATTTTGTAATCCCCATAGAGTACTGTGTAAAATTATTATTGGTCTCTTGTTAGCCCTATGATTTTGACCTCATATTATGTCAAACTCATCATAAATAATCCGGTCAAATAATCCTGACCAGTGATTTTATTTTTGATGTGCATCGTTGCTGAATCAAATTGCACCTTCAAGGCAGTAAAGGGTTGCCGTACTCCACTACAACACACGTTTCCATCTTTACTTAGGCATCTTGTACACAACACACGGAATGATCAGAGAGCAATTGTAAAAACACCCCCCTCTAGCCAGATATATTAGCATTTTGGAAAATGATGCCTTCCCCTGAAGGGTGAGCAGCTGAAGGCCCAGGGGAACTCGGGTTTGCGATAATATAACACCAGAAATGAAAAAAGAAAGCGAGAAAGAATAGAAACATGTTACACTTTCTTTCAGGAATACAAGTGCTTTTGTATCACTGCCTACTGGCAGGAGGTCGAGAATCATACAAAATAGTATCTAGTTATAATGACGGAAGGCCCTCCTCATGAACAATTATTAAAAGCGTTCTCAATTTGACTGTTTCAAAGACACAAATTGCGCCTGTCACAAACAGTATTCATGGAGAGTCCTTCTTTCCAACAATAATCAAAAGCAGTCTTGTTTTGACTGCTTGAAAGACACAAATTGTGCCTGTCACAAACAGTATCTAGTTCTATTCACAGAGGGCGCTTCTCATGAACAATAATTGAAATTATTCTTGATTTGACTGCTTGAAAGACACACTGCACCTCTCGCAAACAGCACTTTTGCATTTGTGCAGTGACTGCAGTCAGTGACATAAGTGCATTTTTCCAGTGGTCGCAGCAATAAATTGTGTTGCATCATATGCGTGTTCCTATAAGCGGCATATTTGTACACATCTCGGGTATTACAGGGACATTCCGAGACCTGATGCGGATTCTGTTTTGTTCACAGTTATATAGTTCAATTTAAAAATTAAAATAAACATTTAAAAATAAAAAAATTAAAATAATTTGAATTCCACCATCTTAATTTCTCTTGAAACCTAACCTAGGTAGTAATTAATTACCCACTCTTTTGGCCATATTGAAAGGGTAGTTTGAAATTACAGGCAATTAAAAAAATACTTTTGTATATTGACCAGTACTGACAAATCCAAGCCCAAAATTTTAAAAGTCAGGTATTGAAAATTAGTTAAAATATTTCAGGGTAATTTATAGCTTCTGACAGCAGTATTATTAATTCCACATTTGAAAAATTGTCACAATGCAAATGGGAAAATGGACATTAGGCAATTCCACTGAAGGTATTTTAATAGCACACTCAGGTCTGAGGGCTCTTTCATCGGGGGATTAACAAGCTATTTGTAGCCCCACAAATTAATTTCCCTCAGATTTTACTTCGGCATTCATCATGAATAGAGCGACTCCCAACAACATAATATCATCAATGATATTGAGATGGACTAATTTACTCAGGGATGATCTTTTAAACATTGGAAAGCATGTTACACTGAGTTTGTTGACAAAATTTGGCAAAGTCCTCGGGACTTATTTTCTTTTGACATTTTAAGAATTGCCACTCAAATTAGCAATGTAGCCTTTGGGTAATCTAATTTTAAGGTTCATTTTGTGTTTTCATAAATTTTATTAATCTTACCAGTTTATGACTTGACTCTCAACTACTGCAAATCTCTCCTATAATTGCCTCTAAAGACACTTATTTATCTTAAAGTAATAATAACACATTTTTCTCAAAGTTGAGATTTTGGTACCATTTGATTTGCTCTTAATTAAAACCCCCTCAAAGTAGGTTAAGTATAGATGATCTGCATTATCTTGAAATAACAATTTTATAATTAAAATCAGGGATCCCTAATCTTAATGAATTATCCTACTGGACATAAATGTTGATTATTTTTCACTGATATTTTTGTGAATTTTCTTTTTTTTTTAAATTAAAAGTGAAATTAGTGACATTTTGTGGCATCTTTTGTTTGAGAAAAGAAATGTAAAAAAAGAGGTTTTGTTATATTTATCAGAAAATCACAAACTACTGCTTTAACATTTTCTCTACTTTCAAAACCTTATTGTCAACAGGCAACTGTTCATGTCCCTAAGTATGCATGTATGTGCACATTCATACACATGCCTGAATGCATGCACATGCATGCATGCAAATACATGCACATACACAGAGTAAAATATAGTAGAAAATAACCACTAAGCTGTGAAAGAAACCCCAATTTCTTTCCAAGACCTTTAACCTGATGCAGGTATGACCTATACAGTAGTTTTGAATTTGGTATGGGGTTATGTGAAAATGCAGTATTCGTTAAATGAATTATTAGTAGAAAACACTCTCTCGAACTTTTAAATCACATTGTTATTGATTTTTTTTATAATGTTCTGTACAACTTGAAATATTATATTTGAGGTAGATTTTTTTTTAAAGAGCAATCCCATGTTGTATAGACCCAAACTTATTAGTAGAAATCCCTTCATTCAATTTTCAAAGTCTCTCACTAAAATCCAATTTAGAAATATTTTTCATGCTACAGAGAGTGAATTCTATTTGTAAAATGGCAGTGCAGTGATTGATAGGAAATTTGAAGCAGAGTCTATCCCCAAGTTTATCCAATGCCATGCCTCATACAAAGTATATCGTCAGCCAAAATTCTATTCCTGGATATCATTTCAAATTCCAAGAGTGAAATGCTACTTTTCCGAATGTCTGCAAAATATTCACACTTTTAGCGGCGATGATTTTAAGCTGCATTTGTAATTCTGCTCTTTAAAAAGAAAATGTAGGTTAGCATTTATCTAATATGGCTGAATTGTATTGGAGAGACTATCACCCGAAACGTGGAGATTTTACAAAACAGCCGAGTAGCATATACCCATTTCACATTTGAACCATCTATCCGCCATCCGCCCGTGGCATAACTAATTTGAACATGGCTGAACAATTTATGCCAGACAATCAAATGTTACTTGCCCTCGGTTGCTAGCAACAACAATTCCGAGTGCCTTCGAAACGCTTACTCTAGAATCTGACCAATGTGAGGAATGCAAAGTTTACGTCCCCGCTAATGCGATGGGTGAATCCTCGTCCTTGCCACATCACAATGGCAGGCTTGCCAGCTAGCTACCCAAAGGCACGTTCCACATAATCAAGGTAAAGGCAAAATAACAATTCAATATTGTCCTTATTCTCTATCAAAATCATTCGATTCTTGAGTAGATATGAATTAGGTTTCCTTCAGCCCCGGACAAGAACCATTGCTACAATCTAGAGTCATAGCACATGGACATAGATAATAGAGAAATGTAAGCATAGCCTATATAAGGTAAAGGATGCCCAAAGGGATGCGGTGGCCAGATCAGCTTTCACACGTCCACGAAGGTGAAGTGAGCTTGGGAATAGAATTTCAACTCAAGAGATGCGAGCTATTGACTTGGAAGCTCTTAATAATACCTGGGTCAGGGAATCTGCCATTGCGTCAGTTGAGTGTCTGAGTAGGCGGCATGAATAGCTAAATCCCTCTGCATGCACTCATTTAAGGTGTTATTTTGGTCGATTTCTGGTGTATTTTTGGCGTTTTTAGACTAGATGATTTACATTTGTCCTTGTTTGATAAGATGACTGTTGACTTGTGTTGAAACAAAATTTGCAAGTACTATGTCTAAGTCTGTAGTATTTTTTTTGTTTTTGCTAACACTTTATACACTTATGGATTTTCTGATTGCATTGAAATTTGAATAAGCAGCTCAAAATAATCATAAGAAATTTATTTAGAAAGATGCAATCGATTGCTTATGCTATTTCATTTATTAAGCGATAAGCTTGAATCAAGATCAAACAGGCACATCATAAACCCCTCTTGTCCCCCCTTCTTGTTATTCATCATTTTTTATATTAACATCAAGGACGGTTAGGAACTTTGCCTATCAGAAGGGTTATACATGATCTCCAAATAGAAATGGGTCAAGTCAGCGATGTGATAGTGTTAATGTGGGTCATATGAATAGCACCCTAAACACGAGGCTATTTCAGCAAGTGACAGCCCAAATTTTCAGGGTTTATCTTGTCAGGCTCATCTTTGTTGTCGTCGTCGTCGTCGTCACTCCCGATAACAAACGACACACGCAGCTGCAAACCCATAAGGCGCACACAGATAATCCAGACCAAGCTATGCGGAGCGATCAGACAAATGTGAACGACGTAAGATTGATCACGTATAAGTATTAAATGACAGATTCAAGCATGCAGCAATGCACCAAACTATCTTGGCTAAAATACACAGAATTTGCCTGTATGTCAACAGTCTTTGCGGTTGTTGCAAGCATGTATTCGCCCCTGTGCACACACCATTTACTACGGTAGCTGGGCCTATGGAACGTGACAATCACTCAGCTTGCTTTTAATCAATATTAATATTGAAATCAAGCAGTGTTTTATTATTCAGGGATTTAACCGCAGTTGAAGGAAATTACCTAATTCATCATATTACTCACTGCTTAGGCCCCAATGCTGTTGTCATATGTGTGCTTATTTATGTCAACTAGGAGTGAATTAGTGTGTAATATATGATGAAGTTCAGCATCACATTCCACAGTTTTTGCTGAAACAAATGAATATTTTACATCGGTTCTTCCGCTGCAAAATGCTCTTGCAAAACACAAATCAATTAGCGTAAATCAATCTATTCGGCAGACGGACCCTCATCATACCACGGCCCGTTCTCCCATCTCTGTCTTAGCATAATAGAATCAAAAATGTTTTTCTTGATAACACTAAACTTGTCATTGGGGAAATAGTGCAAGTAATTTGCCTAATAGTATTGCTGCTTTTCTGCCACGGGTTTGTGTCATCCTAAAGAGTTGCAAGTACTTTCCCCCTGCAGTGGTACTCATCAGGGGAGGAGCATCTTATATGTAAGCAGTTGCCATGGCGATGGTTGCTAGGCACTAGCCTCTGCTGGTGCTGGGATGATACCACACTGGTTTTCTGGATAGCAGGAGGGTGCTCATATGCTGGGCTAATGTTACTACCATGCATGCGATTGCACTTTGCCATTTGACTCAAATGCTTGGGATTTAAAAACAAAAATACATTCAGTAAGACTATTTATATATCATGAAATCTAAAATGATTACTGTTTCAGTAAAATGCATCTGAACTTGTAATTGTTAGATGTGGGGTATGCACTAAAATGGAAGCTTTTACCAAGCTTTTGTGGACAGAAAAAAAATAGATATTTTAAGCATCAAAATCAAGATAAACACAGAACCCATATCTAAGTGACAATACAAAAGAGCCTTACGTCCTTACATTTTAACATAAATGACATTCCACCAAACCAATCATGTATCCAAACTCCCACTTCAATCAGGACTATTTCTCAAACCAAATAAACAACAGTAGAATAGAATGAAAAAAAAAGGTTGGAAGCAGGTGTACAGATTAAACTACTTTTGCCCACTTATTTCCATACGGGAAAAATTAAATTGAAATCTACTTTAAAACCCAGGGCTCCAATTTTGGCCCACAACAATAAATTTTGCTGGATAGCTTAGCCCGTTTGTACCCTTGTGGCTTATATAACATCAAGCCATATTAAGCCCTTGACAACTGGTCTTTTAATAACCTTCAGTTATGCAAAAGTCACCCTTTCAATTTTCCAATTTTTTTACTCCTGGCTCCAATGAAAAATATGAAAGCATACTGGAATGAACGGCAGCCATAATCTTCATATTTCGATAGGTCAGATTTGATTTTCTTGGATCGGCATTGTCACTACGACTACATACAAACAATAGTGAAATTACACATAAATTATACATCATTACGCTTAAAATTGTTGAATTTTTACATCTTGAACAGTTCGATTTGACAGATTTTCAGAACTGCTGAAAATGCAATGCATGAACATGATTGATGCACACATTTCCTACCACTGATGTGTGTGGGTAGCTGTAACACCATGACAAAGAACATAAAACTTTGACCTTTGACCCTGACGTACCCCAGCCTACTTGTAAAGCAACACACTCTTGGGATATTTTTGTGCGTTCAACCTTGAAATGCGATAGTATTTTGTGAAATAATAATCCAGCGCCGATGTCATCACATGATATCCTGTTCTAACATCTGTGATTTGTGTCTCTCGTTTTGGCTTTTTCAGCATACTGTTTTGTTGCCCCGCGCGGGAGCGCGGGGCTATAGATGTTGAGTAACTTGACAGACATGGAGATTTTGCTGCATTGAAGCCTGAAGAGCCTTGGTCATAACAATTTTTCATGACAATTGAAAATGATGAACAGTGCTAAAATTACCTAATGGTTGTGATGAACATGGCATAAATATTTATGCAAACACAAAATAGTTTTTGTGTAAGTAAAATGTTGATACAGTGTGAGATAGATTGTATTTTCAGTGTTTTTATACAACTTTATATTGGATCTGTACAAGGTTCTATTTCCACGTGTTTAAGTGGGGTCAAATATGAGGCCAGTTGCATTGGGCGAACTGCCAGCAGTGCCCGGTAGCATATTCAGAAATATTGACAATTTCTTGACAGCTGACATCAGTTATAATGGTCGACTATTTAGGTACTACAGTAAACTTGAACAAGAGTATAGTGAACTTGAGTTAAGTTTACGACACCACTATTTAGACCATCAGTTTTCAATAAAAGTCACCTACACTAGCATTGTTTTGTTTGGAAAATGTTCTCTCAATTCTTGGCTATTTTGGATGTTTTAAATAATTCTGCCATTGCGCGGGGCATACATTGGTGCCCAGCACCAACATGTTTCTTGTTTTTTTTTGCAACATAGTAAATTGAGAAGTGGTGTGTTATGAAGATTTTAAATTTACAGATGGGGTTTTGAGGTGAAAGCCATTCTATCATGATGAAAACTCCATATTTAAATCGGGTCATCCCCCTTTAAGATATAGTTCAATTAAATCCATGTGAATGTTTGATAAGGATTTCTTCATTAAATTATAAGCTGATTGACTTTAATGCAAGCAAAAAATTTGTGGGAATGCTACAACTTTCCGAAACTTGTTTAGTGGCAGTGCTATGAACGGTTGCATGGGGGAAATGCCCACCTAGAATCAAACCTTGCCTCTAATAACAAAAAATATAAATTGCCAAATTTTGTGCTAATTTCATGTTCTTCCCCCATGATAATGTACTCCCCACCAGAAAAAAGGTCTGGCACCAGAACTGGGTATTGTTTTATTTTCAAATTAAGGGTACAAATGTGCCAACATATTTTGCAAAAATAATAATTTCAGAGGGATACATGTTTAAAACTAAATTGAAACTTCCCAAAAAAATCTTTTACTCAAACTCAAAAATGCTTTCTCAATACATCAGCAAAATGCATGCTCCATAGATACGCAAATATTCCTGAATTTCTTGCCGCATCATGCTAATTGTGATTAGCAATGCAATACAAATGTTCACTTTGTTCCCTAATCCCATTTTCCACTCTAGTTACATCATCTCAACCATGTAGGCTTATCTTCTAAATGTAGTCTTTCCATCTTTCAAAATAGTCACAGGAGACTCATACAAGGCAAATGGCATGGAGACAATTTCCTGATTAGAATTGCCAGGACTTTTTTGTCTCAGTTTGGCTAACAACACCCAATAAAACAATCAGGAATGTTAATGGTTAACCTCCCTTGTTTTTTAAAGTTTGCAAAACACCTAATGCTAATGCTAACCCTATCCCCTCGAAAAACAAAACATGTTTGCTTGTTAAGTTACAAAAAAATTGTGCAAATTGACTTACCAACAGAAGTCAACTTAAGGTGGTTCCCATGTGTAGCTCAAGAGTTACTAAATAGATCTAAAGATCATTTTTCCCAATATGTTGTCACATCTTAACAATTTAAAACCAAAAGAATGTGTCTTCATTTTACATTTCCACAGGCTTTTCAGCTCTCAGATGTCAAAAATCAAAAAATACAGGGTTTTTCATATTTTTACGTTTTGA
>JAMKCH010087847.1:0-10048 GCA_023653785.1 Ophioderma brevispina | reverse complement strand
CTTTTGGCACCTTGGCAGGTGTGTCTGTCTTTACAGAACCATCTGCCTTGGCAGAACTCTCAGTCTTGGAAGAACCATTCAATGGTTCGGCATCTACTTTGTCTCTTTCTACTGGTTTATTTGTAGACTCTGATTCACTGCTTTTAGGTGCTTCTTGTTCAGTTCTAGTAGTATCGTCTATTTCAGTTTTATTACCACTTTCACCTATATCAGGTGTTTTTTCGACCGCACTACTCTGCGAGGGCGCTCCTACATTTACATCCCCTGTAGGTTCCAGCTTGTGCTCTCCTCCCACTCCTGTTTCCAATACAATCTGTGTTGCCTTGGTAACAGAATCTTGAACAATTTCAGTTTTTGCTGCTGCCGATGGCGGCAGTGATTTTGACGGTTGTATCTCCCTTAGTGACGAGACGTTGATTACAACCGATGCGATGGGCTTTTCAAGGGACGGAGCTGCGGTTAAGACAAGCTTCTGATCTTTTGGTGGTACAATATTACTATCATCTAATTTCTGTGTTGATTGTGTTTCTTTTAACACACTACTTTCCAATGAAGTCCTTGTTTGAGTGTGTTTAATCACTTTGTTCTCAGTTCTTTCTACTTCTGACTCGGTATCTTTCACAGAGAGTTTCTTATTATCTTCAACTTTCATCTCCTCTTTTATCTCCGAATCTGACACAATCTCCAATTTCTCACCATCATCTTGCTCATAATCAGACTCCTTAGTTTTATCCTTATCAACATAACTACCAGTTTCTTTGTCATCTGAACGCAGACCACAAAGGCTTGTATCCTTGCAACACTGAAAATTGCTTTGCCCATTTGAGGCCTTGGGGCTGCGGCAGTACTCAAAACGTTCTGCATAATTGGGACAAAAACAGCAGCTGCGCCCCCGACAGAGTTGACGCACGTCAGAGAAGTCAACATCAATGCCCACACACTGGTTGTAGATCGACGGCATACAGATTTCAAGATGTTCCTCATAGTGGAGCTGTCCAGGGTCTGTAGTTAATTCGCCTGTTGTGTTCATGCTGTCGTTACTTCTGCAAACATTTCAGAGAGAGAAAAAAATCAAGCATATTACACACATAAATCAAATCAATCAAACTATATTTCCAATCACTTCACCAGGCGGTGGCGGCCAAGCCTCATTCATTATAGCAACTCACCAAAAATGTCAAAAGAAATTACAGCAATACTGAGTGCAAACCACAAACCAATTTGGGTGCTTTGATGTGGGTCGGTCATGGGTGTTCCCATGACCCACATACGACTTTGTACTCGTTCGTTATTCATACAAAAAAATTCAGAAATAACCCTTCCATTGGAGTTGATTCTTCAACTCCAACGGTTTTGGAATAAGAAAATATTCCTTGACAACATATAAAAAATTAACAATTTTTCGTCAAGATTTCACTTTTACGTGTTAAACCAATGGCGACGTCTGAAATTTGGATTTCTTGCCCGCCCTCCCCTGCACTTTACATAAAATACACTAACAGTGATATGGAGTCAAGCAAAAGGCCATTTAGGCCCCAATACAGCCACTCCCTTACAATAGAACAACATACAAGAAACAGGACATCCCTTTCAACAAATGCAAGAAATGATACAAGACATCACAAGAGACATGCTCACAAAAGAATATCTATTATTATAATATTGTGAGATTAGGGTTTCTATAATTTTATTTTTCAAAGATGTTTTTACAGATTTTGATTTGTTTCAAACAGGGTTGAAGGAAATTAGGTTAAGCCGAACCAGAATTTCTAATTGACCTTTTAAAAAAGAGCTTCTGACCATGAGTGATATATTTTACGATTGCACACAAGCATAATATTATTATACAAAATTTGTATATCATGCTTGTATGTAAAAGGAATCACACCACTAAACATAATGTCTGAAATCTATACGACCAACAAATCACGGCCTAGCTTTTATACTTACGGCGCATCTTCAGGAAAGCATGGGGTGTGTTCATCTCTCCTCTCAGAATCTGTGGACATTGAGAATAAGAACTCTATTAGCCACTTTTTACATGTATGCCCTGTGCAAAACTCACTTGCCATGCAAGATGTGGAATCTAGGTAAAAACATTCTATTAGGTATATGTCCCTGAATTAAAAATACAATGTATGAAATCATTGACTTATGAGTTAATTTTCTGATCAAAGAGAATGTTGGGCCCGTGGGCTGGTGGTAAAACTTCAGTTGCGTAAGTGAGAGGGACCTGGTTTGACACTTTGTGGTTTGTGTTTAATTTAATATGTTGCAACTGGGACTAATATACTAAGAGGGATATAAAGCTTCCTATTCACTCTGTGTTAAATGTATACGTTAATGTGTGCCTCGGCTAGAGTATCATTACTTTATGCTTACACTACATTTTTATAAAGCATGTTAGATTTTATATAGTGGTGTATTCATTTTGCTTATCATATTCCTTATGCTGTTCTACCAATTTATTTCTCCATACAACACAGGAAATCCCAGAAAACTTAACAATAAATTAGCTGTTACTATTCTAAAGTGACAAATTTGTAAAAGGTTGCTGAATTAGGAAACCTGTACACCTACTTTTGTCCTCAAACTACTTCTACAAAATTAATGATAAAACTCCAAAAGTGGATTATTTATATTCTTTGATGTATTTCCGGTGCAGTTTTGGCATTTGAGAAATTGGGTTTTCCTGAAAATGGTAAATCTTCTCTTTATAAAAATCAGGCCAAGGCACACCTGAATGGTGTATTTGTGGGAGTTCCCTATCCCTCCATAGGTACTTTCATCCCAGGTTGCAAGCTGGTTTGTTCAAGTCTTTCTAATCATACACTACATTTACTCGGCTATGTATCATTTGCTTGATCTGCTATAATCATGCAAATGGGCCAACATCTACTTTGATCTGTATATTGGATAATGTTGCGACCACTTCAAAACTCTGCAGATTAAAGACTTTATACGCTTAGTGCTTGTTTCACTGGTATCTACACAAACACAGTCCCTGTGGTCTGGTGGAAAAACTGTTGTTGCATAAGCAAGGACCAGGTTCAAGACTAAGGTTTTGTATTAAATTAAATTGAAGCACGGCGGTTAGTTCGAGTCGTAATCACTTTTCTGGCCTGGCCTGACTTATGTGTCAGGCCAGGTTTCCTATGAGGGCCTGCTACTGGTATCCTGGTAACCAGTACTACCTGTCCCAGAGCGGAGTTGTCGGCGGCTAAACCGGGACCCCCATTTGGGTTTCTAAGGAAATCTGACGAGGGGGTAGCTGGTTACCCTGGTAGATTGAAAAAGAAGATCTACCTACAAGGGCGTCAGCTCTGGTGAGCTAATTGCAGCCATCCAGCACATGCTGCCTTGCATGGTAGGCATGGTTGCCCAAAGGCTAGGCCCACCGCTGAAAACTGTGGATTGATGTCAGGAAGGGCATCCGGTCATTTATCGTTTGCTCCAATAAATCCTCACACAGCAGTATTGCTGAGTGTGAGGTGTATCCGGCCACCCCCATTAGCGGGGACAAAACCGGATTTAAAATTTTGGTTTAACTAACTTAACTAAAACATGCATTTTGCTTTCATATTCAAAGATAATGATAATAAGGTTGACAAAATTTTGGTTCACTACAAATGACAGAAAAAGAAGTAGGATTGATTGCATTGTTGGGATCATATCAGTTACACCAAACATTTTGTGTTATTTTGTTTTGGGGCTCTTTCTGTCTGATTACCTGACACTCACTGATATGAGTTTGTTAATATTTTGTTATACAATCCAAGGTTATCTGGAAATTGCATAATAGCTTCAAAATATCACACAGGTGGCTTTGATTTCAAATTTACAATCCTACCCAGGAAACAATATAAACAGACTGACACAATGTAAGATTTTTTTAAATAGCTGAAACAGCTGTAGCTGAAAACCAAATTCCACTAAATATCAAAGCCTACAGGAGCTTGACTGTGTATGCATATATTCCACATGCAGTTCTCATCTCAATTTTGTCATACTGACAAACTAGTATTAAGAAATATCATTTTTTAAAACATTCTGTGGTCTTTTTTTTGGGGGGGGGGGTGATTTGTAGTTCTCAGACATGACCATTTAATATGTCAACGCTTAAGTAAGTTTCATTGACAAAAGCATCCCAAACAACTTGGTCAAAGTTTAAATTTACAAGTAGCACTACTGCAGTCACCGAGGGACCATAGTTCACTGTTGGTAACCCACGCTTTAGAAAGGGTGGGTTTCAAAAATTCTAAAAAGTGGTAAAAGGGTGGCATACTGGATTTTATTGCTATAAAGGGTGGTTTTGTAAAAAGGGTGGGTCAGAAATAAAAAGGGTGGGTTCTGATAATAAAATGCAAATTACTATCTGTGCAATCATGTTTGCCATGATGCATCCCAATTTCAAAATAAAGAGTGTCATAACATCCAACAAGTTAGGTTCCCCTTAAATACAAATGCATTTTTTGTGAGCAAAGTGGATTTTAATTGACAAACAAAAAATTGGAAATTATCTTACTGTAAGTTATCTACACATAAATGGTAAAAAGAAACAACGGCGTGACAGCTGTAGAATTTCCAATGAATTATGAAAAAGGGTGGGTTTACTTTTCAATATAAAGGGTGTTTTCATAAAAAGGGTGGGTTTAAAATAAAAAGGGTGGGTTACAAACACCACTGCCAACTATGCATAGTTTTAACCAAAGCATCTCTCATTGCAGTATATATATTTGTATAATATTCACCTTTTCACAAACCCTGAATTGCAGTGTACCCATCACTAGTTTCCAACATACCAGAACTCAAAATGTTGGGAAGATAATTGCTGGGAAGTAGTCAATGAATTCCCAGCAGTTTCTCTACCTGTTACTCTGGGTCCACGTGCAGTGTCAGCCATTTAGGGGCACAGTGCATTTCTGGAATTGTAAAAGAGGTTAACTGCAAGATGCCACATTCCACATAGAACATAATTAATCCCTTGAATTGTAATTAGTATTGATTCTGTTTTGACAACCTTTAACCCTTGTCTTACCAAACCTTTTTTGTAACACGGTTTACCGGGGTGTGGGGGGGGTGTGGAGGATTCCAGAATGTGTTACCAGTAGATAGCTTTGGTTCTTCTCTTTCCATTAATAGCAAATTAAGCACCAACATACCTAGTATGGCATCACAATGATATCAAAAAGTCAGTGGGTCAGCATATTTTAACACCAGTAAAGGAGCTACCGTACCTTCACATTTTTTCTGCTAAAATGACCAGAAAGGATGAGAATACAATTACCTGGAAGCTTTTTATGAAAGCTTGTGGCATTTTAGTACACCAGCGGAAAGTTCACTATGGGGGTGGTGATAATCATCCTCCCCAAGTAAGACAAGGGTTAAATTGAACAGACCAATTCATGCAGTGTTAAAAGGCTTCTGGTGAGCACCAGGTCACCTGACATTTTCAAAACACTTCTATTTTGTGAATAATCGATCAATCTAACAGCTAGGCCATATTGAAAAATTACTCTGATTAGGTTGTGTATAATATAAACGCCACATATCTGGAGATCACAAACTCGGTACCAGTACCTGGTGTACAATGCAACAAGAACTCTTCCACTGTCACGTCAGGTCAGCACAGGCAAGCAACCTACAGAGTATTAGTAAACAAGCCATTGACGAGTGGACGGTAGCCTTCCAATAATGGTTAAAGTCCAAAAATATCAAAGTGCTTTTTTAACAGAGCTCACAAAAAATGATTTTAATTTGAATAAGCCCTTTTATAGTACTGCGCATGTTCGACATTTTGGTCAAGTAAGAACGATATACTTCTGGTGCCGGATAATCGCTGTATTATAACATACAACTTGAATGGCATTTCCTCCATGGGTAGTCTGCAAATGCACAGCTGCTATGTCACTGTCAACCAAGTAACATCTATCGGTATTGAACCTGGTGAGCATCTCCCACCTGGAGCTGACTCCTCATGGGCTGAATGGCGATGCCTCAATAGATTGAGAACCAGAACTGGCCGATCTAAGGTTTCCTTGCAGAAGTGGGGCTATCTGGAAGCAGATCAGGATACTACATGTGGTTGTGGAACAGCACCACAGACAATGGAACACCTCTTGGTCTGCCCACTGCTGGAGCAACAATGCACAAACAAGGACCTTGCGGAATTCAGTGAAGCAGCCAGACGTTGTGCCCATCTCTGGCTGGATCATATTTGAGAACCACAGTGTTTGGACACGATAAGAAGAAGACTGTGGCAGTGAAGAACCACTTGCAAGCTTGTGCCGGGAAATAAAGAAATGCTGGTACGGTTTATATTTGTTTGCTCAAATTTGAGTTATTCGTTACACTAGTCGTCTGCTCTAATGCTCTTTCTGATTCTCATCCTGAACCTAAGTACACACCATTTCCAATACCCACCTGACAATGCATGTGATGTCTGAACTTGAAAAGGGCCTATTTAACAATAAAATTTTAATGTAATAAAATACCTTGTTTTACTTCCAATTACAACTAAAATGTAATAAAATTTGCAGTAAGAATTTTGCTGTCACAAAATTTGGTTCTTTTGCATTTTTTCTCTTCTTTTCTTGAAGTAAAGGGCACACAAGCAAACATTGAATAAACAAAGCATGCACCTTCTCTACCCGTGAGGACCTTGGCAGCTCTCTTGACAAGGCCTAGCACCACATCTCTTGCACTCTCCAGCAAGCCATTTTCTTGAGACGACTCATCGTCTGGTACTGGGGTTGGGTGAAGTGGAAGAACCTCTGCAAGTGTAAGAGATATATTGCAATAATAGTTAAGGGGGACGGCCCGATTTAATTATATAAAGTTTTCATCTTGATTGGATTACCTTGACCCTAAAACCCCACCTGTAATCAGTTTTGATGCAAGAGTTAAAAATGTAATCTTGTAAGCCCATTAATATTGGTCGACCAAAATGGAGCATTTTTTCACTCATAACTCAGGGTGTTGATTTTAATACCACATCAGCTTTACTGAATTTAAATCGACGTTAATCTTATACTCTGGCTCATAATTTCTTGGACAGTTTAGAACGTATGCCCGCTTCCCCGCCAAAACGGTGCACCATCGTGTTGCACATAGACGCAGTACATGCAACGAGCAACACATGCATTTGTTATGTCCAAGAAATTATGGCCCAGAGTATAGCAACATGAAGAAAAAAATGATGCTGCAAAACTCAAATATACAAACCACTGCATATAAAGGTGTATTTTGTTATCGTAGCACCTCATGTTTAGATTATGGTTCAATCGATATCCTGAAAAAAATGTTATTTCCAAAATTTCAGTTGATTCCGACAGAGCGTTTTGATGTTAGGAGCAAATGTTTGTATCACAGTGCCCCATAGGCCACTGTGTTGTAATTTCTGTCCGTTTATGGACAGAAAACACAAAATTACACATTTCTTCCAAAGTAGATCGAATTTGTGCGCAAGATTCGGCAGGCATACTATACCCAGTTCAACGGTTCAGATGATATAAAAATCTCAACTTTTTTTAGGCAAGTCAGGGGATGAGGCTGTGGCTCATGAAATGCCCCTTTAAGATGTGGGTAGGCTATCAGCATTTGATGAGGTAGTATTTACCTGGAGGGCTATCCAAGTCGATGACATCAGCTGCATCAGCGTCTTCTATTTCTTCAACCACATTGGTACCAAACACCCTGAGAATACAAACAACATCATACAATATGTTAGTATTTGGGATAAAATAGTTCATTTACGGTATTTCCAGTTACGGCATCCGTGCGTCCGCATATTTTTATCCTGTGAGGGTGGTTTTAAAGCCGTTTGTGTATTTTTATCCCGCGAGGGTGGCTTTAGACACCTGAACAGGATAAAAATGTGGATGCATCGGATGCAGAGTTGTTGATTTTTGATGAACCACACTGTAACATGTTTGAATCCCTTTCAACAACAAAATTCCTTATGAAAACTTAATAATGATATTGTGTATATAGAGGAACATAATTATTCTCACTATAATACTAAAATGTTCCCAGTTTAATAGAAATCTTTATACTCGTAATATATTTTATCAATATTTAAAGTCCACACACCATGAAATTATTATATATATATATATAGAAAGCTTTTGATATAAATAAAACGAGAAACATAAGTTTTATTTCCAAACTGCTACAGGTAAGTCACAATTACACTGAAAAGATTACTTTCCTAGACCCCCCTATAAAACAAAATGAAATTCTTCAAATTGGGCGCTATGCCTGTGACGTCATTAACGTATCAGGTCAATAAATCATGTCGGGGATCATGTACTAAACGCGCGCACAACTGGTTCGGAAATCAGTTTCGTAGATCTTTCATCTTCAACCAAAATAAGTAAAAGTACAAGCCCGAGTCCAAAATATGAAGATGAGAATCAGAATTGGGATATTGACCCGGGATAGCGAAGAGCTAGCCAGGGTTATTTCCCGGTGAGGAAATACCCCGGCGAGGACAACAACGAAGGTGATACGTACCGGGGATACCGTGGGGTGATGCATACACAGCGTAAGTGCCAAGCATTTTGAACAGTTGTTGAAAAAGAAATCCCAACATAATTTTTATTGAGAGGTAAATTAATTTGATCGGTATTCAATCTTAATAAGTACATATTCATTGTTATTTGTGTGAGATTAGAACTTTATATGACTTGTATTAAGCGAGCAATCGTGAATTAATCACAGCATGTGCGAATCAAAAAATGTGCCGCTACACGTAATTCTCAGGCGAGGAACCATAATTTCGTTGATGACGCATTGCTTTGTTTTTGATGTCATGTTTGGGGCTGAATTGCTTCTCGCTGATTGATGTAGGGGGGAATGAGCTTACTTGTCAAAAACCTGACATGTCACGGCATCCTGTAAATTTTTCCGGGATCAATTTGACCAAATATAAGCAGATTTACATTAGTTTAAACCTATTTATGTCTCATTTTGAGCATTTATATATGCTTCATTTTCTCTCGGACTTTTTTTGCGCATATTGTTGTACATACATACGCAAGGTATTTTTTACATTTAGAGCTTTATTAACAAAGCTAATAAACATTAACTAACCTCACCCCCTCAAAAATACGACGCAATGTGCTCCCAGGCAGCTTACGCGTGTACCTTCTGCCTGTCATGATTCACCCCGTTTGATCTGCACAACAGATAATACGTACACCGTGCGTAGCTCACGTATCTTGTGGCGTGGTCTTACCCCAGTCTTACCGTGCATAACTCATTTTTTTCTCAGTCCTTAGGGGTTGTTAAATTACAATTCCAAGCTTTTCAGACCAAATCATTTATTAACAAGAATCTTGGCCATGAAATGATGTGCAGAAATATTCTTGAAATGAAAGTATTAGCACAAACACACACCATTTAATCAGGGGTAAATCCCCACACTGGCAATGCTGAGTGGTTCATGTTATCAGCTCATGCCAGCGCTTCTACAGCCCGTTTTACCAAATTATACATACAATTTGCCGTTCAATCTATGATACAGCCTCCAACATATCATGTAGCAGTTTTCTGCGGAACCTTGTTTCTTCCTTTCCCCCGTTTTGATGATTTATATATGAATTTGCTAGGTCTAAAATGTGTACATCAATTATAAAAACGTTGGTGAATCGTGAATGGATAGTTTGCTAAGCCATGCCAGGCAGAGTGAAATACGAATGCGCAGCAACTGACCAGTTCATGACCCGCCACCGGTCAAATAAACTACAATTCACATGATAAGCAGATATCTACAAACATTCATACACATTAAAAATGTATTTGCACATATTAAGTGTACGAAAGAATCATGAAGGGTGCAGAAATAATACAGTTGAAATCACGCTTCGGCCTATACTTTTGCATGTTTTGCATGGTTGCCGTCCACGCAGCTCAGTCCATGATCGGCCGCGGGTCACACACTTGGCCTTGTATTTGTAAGTCGAAGTCTAGGTGTTTTCACAATATTAATCCTCATTGCACTAAGTACCAACAACTTTCTCATCTTCATTCTCTTCTTACATTGCAA
>JAMKCH010087844.1:4443-15535 GCA_023653785.1 Ophioderma brevispina | reverse complement strand
CCCTGTTTTCTGTAAAAGTCAGAACCTTTCAGAAGCATGCATTGGAACATTTTAACATTACTTCTCACGGACGGCGGGTAAATTTTGGTGAATTTCAGCCATTAAAATAATACTGAAAGTTGTATTTTTACTGACGTGTAAACGTGTAGTGGATTTTCTAAACGTGCCATGACCCTTCCGTTCGTGTACACGTTTAAACGTGCACACGTCCCAGCACTACTGCTTATCCTGATTGTGCAACCTGAGCTGTGGACATACTGTAATGCTATGGCTTTGAGGACAATGTGCAGGTTCACGATTGTTAACGCTTAAATAAGCAGTCAACTCTCCTCTTCAACTCATAACACAGTATAAGTAATTTGCATTTCCAAGGCTTTGTGTAATCTTTTCTCAAAATAACAATGTTTTTGAAAACTCAAATAATAATATAAAAAATAACAAAAAACATCCTATGGGCTCTCAAAACTTATTTAAAAAATCATCGTGGTTCCCCGACCGCGAGTGTCGTCTTGCCGTCGCGGTTTGTGAATTGGGCCAGAGGTCACGAAGGTCACATGTGTCACCAACATGTCACCCCACCCCACCATCCTTTTCCACCAAGTTACATCATCATACCCCTTATGGAACTCCTACAAGCATGCACTATATTAAGGGTTTACATCTTGACCGGCCAAAGGTCACCGTGGTCAACAAGGTCACATGAGTCACCACACACCACCCCACCCCCTCCTTTCCACAAAGTTACATCACCGTAGCCCTTACGGAACTCATACGTCATGCCATAATATTAAGGGTTAACATTTTGACCACAACCACAGAGACACACACACAGACATAACGCCGAGTAATTCCTATTGCCTCTTGCAATCTTTGCAGACGACACAAAAATTGGTGATGTAAGATTAGATTTTTATATGTTGGTGTAGATCTGTGAAATGTCCAAATATGATAATAACTTGAGTTATTTTTCAGCCAAGTAAGAGTTGCCAATAATGAATTTGATCAAATCATCTGAATAAAAGTAAGAAAATTAACTTATAGTATGTACGCAGGGGTCTGTTTCCACAAGATTTACAATTGATTGTACGTTTGATTATCAGAGTAACTCGATCCAGCGTAAGTTTGAACTTACATCAGTCAAACTACGCTTGATCGAGTTAGGCTTTAATAAATCAAACTTAACATCGACGCAAGTCTTTCTGAAATGGGGCCCCATGGGTAGCAGTAGGATTTAATATGGGTGGTCACAACTGAAAATACTTTATTTGTACCCAATAGAAATTAAACAGTAACTCCCACGCGACACCACATGACAATTGGACTCCATCACTCCTGTGACCTCCGAATTGAGATGAAACCACTAATTTGGTAATTTTTAGGAACTGTTGTGTATGCAAAAAGTGTAAAAATGCCCAATATTGATACAGTTTACCCTGGAAACACTACTAAGAAATTCAGTACTAAGCTAAAGCTTATAGTTGTGTGCGCAAAAAAAAAAAGTATTATCTGTGACTTAAGATTGCTGTACGGTTTACAAGATTTAGGTCCGTATGCACAAAAAGTTAGCCCAGGTTTAGTTAGACCTGGTTTAGTCACAATTAGTTTTGCTCAATTTGATAGTTATTCACCTTTCTTAAAGTCACTACAACTTTGAAAGATTTAAATGCAAAGTTTTTTTAATTTTAACAATAAATACAAATACTCATGTGTCAGGGTAAAGGAAAATGTCCTTTTTCTGTGGGACAAATTAAACTTAGACCGGTCTAACTTAGACCGGGTCTAAAGTTAGACCTGGTCAAACTCTTTTGTGCATATGGACCTTAGTGTCTGTTCTAAGTCCTGCTGTGGAATTATACATAATTATCCAGGGTGCAAAACCCCATTTTATTTTGGGCAGGGGAGTGTTATCTGTATTAAACGTTCTTACTGCTCGATTATGCAGCACAAGACATTATTTATTTAATTTGATTTATTCGGACAATGTCCTGGATAACCCAAGAAAGCCTCTAATGGAAGTTTAGTTCCATTGGGTCCATTTACTGGGACGAAATTGGGACAACCAGGTGTAATCACCCTACTCTTTTCGAAACTGGCTGATGTACATTAACAGGTATGACTTTCTGTACTTGGACCGATGGCTTAACGTCTCCTCCAAAGGACTGGGTATTATCCTGGTTCATTTGTTGAAGTTCAACTGAACCACAGGGAGAGCAAGTTCCAGTTTTAATCAATAGCTCTTGTACAGATTAAAGTGGCACATTTTCAAAAAATATGAAATTTCTTCAATTTGCTCGCAAATGATAGGCTAGGCTATTGGAAGAGTACAGATATATTTCACACATAAGAATAACATACCCAAAAATAGATAGCTTTAATAAGAGGCTAAAGACATCCAGGTAATTTGTAGAATGTTTCTATTACATCAGGGGCGGTGCCAGGGTAAAATCATAGGAGGGGCGAAACATCATAGGGGGGGCGAAACAGTATAAAATGAACTCATTTTGGTGAAAAAACCCTAATTTGTGCCCCAAACCCTGTTTTTCCTAAATTTTGAAAATCTCAGGGGGTGCGGCCGCCCCCCCCCCTCCCGCCACCCCCCTGGCGCCGCCCCTGTATTACATTGTCCCCCATGAGAGGATCCCCAGAGGGGATTGTAGCATGCAGCTCAGTGTAAATAATACCTTATTAGAATTAGTGAATAGTATTTTCAAAGTGTACATAACGTTTCAGTTGACTTTGCTGTGCCAAGTGAACCACAAATCCCAAGTATATAATATGTGGTATAAAATATCAAGAAATATGATTTTCTTTCACAAAATGTATTTTTATATTGTAGAAAATCGACAATCGTGGGTTTTACCATTATGTCTTCCTTCAACAACTTTTCAGTATACCCTATTGGGTGTGTTTTAAAAATAGTTACTTGTGTTCATTCAATGCATGTGCATACCCTAGATTTAGAAATAACCGAATTATGATAGTTTGACCTTAAAGGTCATAGAGGTCTTGGACTTTGGTCAGGTACCCATGAAGAAGACCTGTTGTTGTGGGAATTCTTGCTAGGAGTATCAGATTCATAATAAGGTCATCTAGTTCCACTAGAGTGTTAAATTTATTTAAGAGTGACTGGTTCAGTGATATAGAGCAGGAGCAGAATACCATAGGGCAGTATTTAAGGAATTGGTTTACCTCCCACTACAGAAAAGGTTTGACACCTTTGGTAGTTAGTATGGACCCTCAACATCAATGCTGTTCTGTAGTGAGGGGTAAACGATGATGTTTGACCTGGGTCTGTGTTCCTCCTCTAATAAAATAGGGAAAATAAAGCAAAACATGTCAGCAGATTGACCCTGAAGGTGTCATTTCCCTTACAACAGGAAATGTGTTTATTATATATATCGGTTCTTTTAAAGGTTATTTTTTTTTATATAATCATGTACTTAAAACATGTCCTGCTACAGGATTTACTTGACTAAATTTGGCCTTGTTATGGGTATATCTTCACTGAATCTGGTCATGTTATGTTAAGGGTCTATTTCAGAATGCCTGGAATGAGCATGGGTGCCCATGCCAGCAAAACGCCAAGACCCCTCTGACGTTGCCTAATATAAAATCAGTAAGTACGGTTAACTGGAAGCCAGTACAACCTCAAGGTAGAAATTGAAAATAAACCATAGTTGCTGTAATGGAGAAATCACATCACGTCTGTGTACTAGAGTGTGATTATTACTAAATAGGCATGGCTTACATTGTAATGTGGTAAAGCAAAATAGGTCATTTTTTGTGCAGTATTGAAATCAATTTTAAATTTCAGTTTCATTTGTCATTTTCTTGGCTTCATTTTGCTGAAAACCTCTCAATTGGAATTTTTGCAGGATGTGTCAATTTAAATGTCACTCAGAACAGTGAAATACAAAGAAAAGTGAACATTGAACATTGTTTTTTCCTAACTGAACTTCTGTGGTGAGATGGGCAGGGCTGATTGTATTAAGTAGCAATATGCTATTAAAGGCACTATTTTGCTAAGTCATAACATCGAAAAAATCATCAAAAATCAGATTTTTGCATGTCTGTAACAAGTACGGGTACCCTAGCATACCCTGCAAATGAGAAGACCAGAAACAACCTAATAAGCACAAAATCGGATATTTTAGTCATTACTGTCCTTACGGACTCTTACTACAACACATATTTGAATGGAGAGTCATATCATTGAACAATGCTGTTTTCTTCCTTTTCTGGCAATTGTTCAGTTGAAAAAAGTAACTTATGAGAATTCTACAGACTTATCCTTCAATTTTAAGCTATTCCTGTAAATTTCAAATATTTTGACTCTTTCGGGTGAATCACTGATAGTGTCTTTAATCTGCCATTTATTTGCTACTCATCCAAAGATTCCATTTTTGTCTGATGCCCAGTTCACAATGATCATATCATCATCTTATCAAAATAAGTTAGAGCAATAACAGCACATTTTTTTAAGAGCGCCCCCAATGTTCAAAATTTTTTTCACAGTTGTGTTGGTAATTGTCTAGTAAACTATACCTGTGAGTGGTAATGCTCCAAAATGCGTATTTGTCATAAAAGAAACAATTTTGTAATTAGAATTAGGATCCCTGATTGTAATTTCACGGCGGAGCTGGATACGCCAAATTTGTGTCCGCCTATGGTAAAATAGTCCTGGAAATAGTGCCACCTCATGAAAATGACCTCTAACTTGACTTGCCTGAACCGACAGAACAACTAATGGATGAGCGTAGACACGTACATGGCGCAATTTCCCGGGTATTTCATATTGAAGGTCATTTCCAGGATCTCCAATATTAATTATTCTAATTACAAAATTCCTTATTTTGCGACACAGAGCTCTAGCATTCACAAGTATTGTTTACTAGCCAATTCCCAATGCAACTTTGCAAAAATCTCAAAATATCTGGAAAATTGGGGCGCTCTTCAAAAAAATGATGTGCTGTTATTGCTTTAATGGTGATGGGTTGCTCTGTGGCAATTATCTTATTTCTTATCATTAAGCAATAAGAAATGGTGCTTGAATTATTATATGGAGCAGCTATATTTGTACCTTTGTAGTTGGTATTCAAGAATGTAGATATTCACAGGTGGACGAGAGACAATCCTGCTGCCAATTAAATGAATGCCTCCTCCGATCAATAGTGATCTTCTACATCAATGAATCCAAATGCTATGGTGGTGATATGTGAATAAAAAAGTAAAGGCCAAAATCATTGATCTTGGTCTGATACGAACCAATGTAGCCATTGTATAAATTTCTTAGCTATCTCTTAACCATTAATTCCTTAACCATAATGGCGGATGAAGCAGTTGACAACATTCCGGTTGACAACTGGGAAAACGCAATATACCGTATATCCTCTAATAAACGCCCCCTCTAATAAACGCCCCCACTGTTTTTGTGATGAAAAGAACCCTCCAATAAATGCCGCCCCCAAAAAAAGTACATGTATGGATACATACTAGTGATGACAGTCATGACTCATGCCCGTGATCGAAGCACTCACAGTCTGTAACACGGCAAAACTTCTCTGGGAGAATTGCTCTAGTTGCATTAATACTGCTAGTTTAGCAATGATACCACATGCTAGTGCAAATAAAAGTATATTTTATCTAAAATTATATTCAGATTTGTAAAAAAAAAAACATTTTAAATGATTTTATATGCAGCGCGAAATCATCGTTTCAAAACACGCTACTTCACAATGTCGCTGCATCACCCCGCTGAACAAACGATCTATTTCCGGGTTCGCGTGAGGCAAGTTGGGATGGTAATGTCTAGAAACGCTCTCAATACTATTTTTAGTCAAAATTGAAAAAAAAAAAATAAGGAAAAAGCTTGTAAAATAGCGTTTTTCGGCAGTATTTACAGATTTTGTGAAATTTATTAGCATTTTTTCCAAGAATGTTGGTTGATTTTTCAGCCTTCACCCCCCGATGATTGGCGATGACAGTGTTTTTAGACGGATCTTAATGTCTATTTTCTAATGATACCAAACACACGGGGAAAGGGCATAGCGCTTTTCCGCACCAATCTGAACTTGCAGCATGGGTGAGATCGACATTTGACACAATTTTGACCAAATTTTCATGTGTACAAAAACGTATGGGAGCCTGTAATCGGAGAAGAGCTCCAAACAAGACGAGAAATTGAAAATCCAGAAGACAAACATGCCGTCGCAGTAGTGAAAAAAGCCGAAATCGTTGACCATTTGCCCAGGGAAAAATCAAAAATTTGTTTTTGGCTGAAAACACTCATTTAAAGGTAAATATTTCATCTGAAAATTCACCCCGAATAAACGCCCCCCTTTTAGAAAATGCACCGCCCCCGGGGCGTTTATTAGAGGATATACGGTAACATGTTGTGAACACAGAAAACTTGTATTGGAAAAATGGCAATATGCAGCTCTTGAAGTGAACCATGAAGAAAGAGCTACAGGATAGACTGGATGGCCGCTTTAACTACATTGATGTGATGGCTCGAGAAATCCAACAGGATCCATCTGACATCCCCAACTTAATGACGGACAGGGACATTTGGCACTACATGGTGAACAGCGCCTCGGCTGCGGCCGCTAGATAGATAGAAGTGCGGCAGGTTTTTAACTTGTGTGAAGACTCAGACTTGGACTCTAATATGAGAGTGATCTAGAACACCCGGATTAGGTGAATAAATATTTATTTTATACTCAGTGTATTTACACAATTTTTTAAAATCATGAAATTAATGTGAGTGACAAACAATTCATTTTGGGTGACCTATGTTTACTAGCATGTTCATTAATAACACACTCTTCCTCTACCCCTCTCTGAGCTAATGGAACGGCTTAGTCACATGACTGAAGTTCCGTTAGGGAAAAACATACTCTAAAATTGGCTGTATCTCAAAATTAGTATTGAAAACAAATGACTCATACCTTGATCACATTACATACTTTGTATTTACTCGTTTGTCAAAGAAATCCAAGCCTTTGTGAATGTCTTTGAATGTACATTGTACTTGTCACATGTAATGTTAAAGACACTATCAGTGATTTGCTAAATCAGAAAATCGAAAAAATCATCAAAAATCAGATATTTGCATGTCTGTAACAAGTATAGGTAGCCTAACATACCCTGCAAATGATACGATCAAAAGCAACCTAACAAGGACAAAATCGGATGTTTTAGTCATTAGTGTCCGTTCGGACACTTACTACTACACGTAAATGAATGGAGATTCGTATCTTTGAAAACTGCCTTTTTCGGTCAATTCTTCAGTTGGAAAAGGTAACATATGAGAATTCTACAGGCTTATTCTTCACTTTTAAGCCATTCCTGCAAATTTCAAATATTTTGACTCTTTCGGATAAATCACTGATAGTGTCTTTAATGTTGCACCTATTTTTCAATTACGTTGTTATTAGGTACTGGATACTGTAGTAAAGATAAGGGAGTGGTCAATGCCTTTGCTGGCAGCTGGGAGGAAGAAATTGAAAGGAAATATTATAGTACATTGATAGGGAATCTGAACTTCTGGGATATATGAGGAGGGGAATATGAATCTTTTTTTCTACAGGGTGATATGAGAATTTCATTTGTGCTTGCAAATCAGCACATCCGATTCGAGTATCTGTGTGTGTGTGGGGGGGGGGGGTAAAATATTACCCTTCACTGATTGAACTCATACTCTTCTACATATTGACCAATTCATACTTTGTCAAAAGATCCACTGGCCCAGGACTATTCAGGTGTATACTGATTGACCTGTATGACCCTATGTGACTTTTGACTTCATTAAAAAATGCAGTGGCAGATGGCATATGCATTCTGAGAATGCAGTACTTTTTTAAAGGTGCAATGAGATATTTCACATATCAGGTGTCCCTATAAAAATCAAAAGTACTGATTTTTGCCCTGATGTAAGGCTTTCCATAAAAAATATCCCCATCTGAAAGAATTAAGCTGAGAAATGTTTCTTTGGTACAAAAATTTTGAAATTTCTAATTTCGTATAGGAGCAAATACGAAATTCAGCCTATGTTTTACATTGAAATATAAGCAAATCAACGTCGCCTTTTTTCTCTTAAGACATTTCTGTAGCGAAATACAAGGAAATAGGCTAGCGGGCAAGATCTCATAGCGTTTACTAAGGTGACGCACCCCTAACAAGTACATAATTTTGCTAAAATAAATTGTCTAAAATTATCAAAATCAGTTCTACGCGTGTTCTCATTTCTAGTATGTGCACATTTTCGTGAAAATGAATTAAATGTCATCTCCTTTTTTCCCCTGAATATCAGTGACCAAGAGATGTACACCACGTTCCATGACTCCAGCAAATAATGGTGCTATTGATAAGTAAATCCGCCCGTTATGAATAGGATGAATAGGACGACGGACTTCAGATTCTCTGGGAATGCAAAACCATTGTTATTGTCCATGGCTTTAAAAAGCTTTTGAATTGTTTTCACCGCCCGGTTTAGACTGAGCTACAGCCTCATTCACGAAGAAAATAAACTTCTTCTGGGAGTTTAATAACTTTGATCGTATATTTCATCATTTATTCAAAAAGGAAACGAAGATGAGCAAAAATCATGAAAGTTTGATTGGCAAGCTATGACCTAACATCTTGGTGCAGAACCAACACCCATAACTTAATCATATAAATATTGGACCTCTTTTCTATTCAATTAAAAGTTTGTTCGGCACCGGTTCACCTGCATTTCATATAGGTGAATGATTTTCGATTTCTGCTATGAAAGCAATAAATTGCATAGAAATGGGGTTACACGGCAAGTTACGGGCTTGGTTCTGCAGAAAGATGTTAGGACACAGTTTGCCAATCAATTTTTTTCTCATGAGCTTTGTTCACCTTCGTTTCCCTTTCGAATAAAGGATGAAATATAGGGTCAAAGAAAATTGAACACACAGTAGAACCTCTAACTTTATTTATTCGTGAAAGAGGACAGTGTTCACGTCATGAAAAATAGCTTAATCTCAATCGGGGTGATGGTATAACACCTGTAACCTTTCAGTTGCGTGGATAATAACAATGGCTCTGCAGTTCCAGATGAAAAAGGAATCTGTGAAGTGTTTGGTCTTCTACATACCGAGCGGATTTATTTATCAATACCCCCATTATTTGCTGGAGTCAATGAATCATGGTGTACATCCCGTGGTCACTGATATTCAGGACATAAATCGAGATGACATTTAATTCATTTTCTCAAGAATGTGCACATACTAGAAATGAGAACACACATAGAACTGATTTCTATAATTTTAGAAAAAATATTTCGGAAGAATTATGTACTTGCCAGGGGTGCGCCACCTTGGTCCTTATCCGAGCATCTTTTTCGCTTTGGCCTTATAGCCTAAAAGAAATCTATTGAGTGTCTAATCTATATGAAATTACTATTATGACACAATATTTGGGTGCTTCAAAATCTCTTGTTGCACCTTTAATGAAGGGAATAACACACAAATTAGATCTGAAAAATGTGATATTCTTTTATTCCTCAAGGCTGTAATAGTGGCTTTGTGGCTTTTTTTTAATAATGATGTTATTTTATGTGTCTTCTAAAAATGTAAATTCTGCTTTTGTTTTAATTATTTTTTTAGAGTAGCTATGAATATTTATTACTGTGGGGGAACAGTAATGTCAGTATTGTAGCAAACAAAAGTAAATTTGGAGACTTAATATGTAGAATAATATCAGCAAATATGCATAAAACAAACTAATAAATTTATCTTCTCACCAGCATTTCTTCATCTTTAACTGTGTCACATTTTGCTTTGGCTGGATTGCATAACAAAATCTTTCTTATGAAATAGCAGTGTCTGGATGGAATGATAAATGTCTGTCTGGAAGCAAGATTCGTCTGTCTTGATATCAGCAAAGCATTTGACAGAGTGTGGTATGCTGGTCTACTAGCCAACCTATCTGCCCTAAGATTCATAGATAAGTGACTGAATTGGCTCAGGACTACCTGCATGGCCACTCCCTCAGAGTCATCCTAAATGGGAGGGTATCCAGCAAGAAGTTGATTTTTGCAGGTGTACCACAAGGCTCAATCCTCGGCCCTCTTTTATTATATTCGTTGAAGACATCACAAGAAGAATCCTGAATCCATTCTCTATGCACACAATGTCACACTCATGACTTTCATAAAAGGACAGAATCCTAGCTTCGGCCTCTCTCAATAAAGATTTGCAGGAAGTAGAGTCTTGGGCAACTTCATGGAATGCACTATTTGGTGCTGCCAAGTGTAAAACTGTAAAAATATAAAACAAGAAAGATGCTGCGACTGGCCATCCAAGTCTCCACTTCTGTGGAACAACTCTGGAAGGGGTCGACAGGGTCGATTTACTTGGCATCTCCACAAGTAAGAACCTGTCATGGTCTCCTGTGATTACCAAAATGGCTAAAACTACCAGTCAGCGACAAGGATTGCTCTGTTGAGCTGCACCCAATGTTGAGACAACTCAAAGGGCTGTTATATATAATTCTATGTTTCGATCCAACATGGAATATACAAGCTCAGCATGGTGTGGAGCAACACCCACTACACTATCCAAACTTGATGCATTCCAGAGATGTGCTCACCTCTCACCGCATCCAAGCACTGGGTCACTTCAGCATATAAAGGGTTTATTTTTTTTTACTTTCATGTATGTGTGCACATATATCAGCAAAAAAATTGGCTATGGTTCTTTGATTTTTAAAAATACTATCAGCCAACTTCCATTACGGCCCAAGGGGGGGTGTCCATGGGACCCCACTAATCAGGGCCGTAGCCAGGGGGGGTGCGGGGGGTGCGACGCACCCCCCCAAAAATGACAAAGGTCCGCTTTATGATGTTGAATGTCCGCTTTGCCATGTTTAAGGTCCGTGTTGTCAATTATTAAGGTCCGTGTTGTCAATTAAAAGTTTGTCTTAAGGTTTCTGGTGCATGGTATATGAATGACTAAGCATGACTAAGCAGCTGTTAACCATCGCATTACGATTGTCGTTGTTACTATACTGTTGTTTTTTCAACGCTGCGGCGATTTTTTTTTTCTTCCTTAACTCCCCCCCCCCC
>JAMKCH010087843.1:0-93004 GCA_023653785.1 Ophioderma brevispina | reverse complement strand
CTAACGATTCAATCAGTATCTGTACAAAAAACTCCATTAGAAGCAATGCCATTGGGGAAGTTACTGTGAAAATCTTCTTTGGGCAAAAAAGACCCATGTAAAAAGCATTCGTGTTGACAGGGCTCGACCTTTTATTTAATGCTTAAAAACAAAAGTTAAAAAATAACTGAAGCCGATGTGGAATTTGCCTACAGATGCTCCAATTGACCGTTGCCAATTTGACGTTGAAAAAAATACAAATACAACAGATGCCAAAAATTATGTATTATGTAATGTCATATCTCGCGTGGTTTGTAAAGACACTATTCTATCTAATTCGAAAACAAAGGTACATTTTGACCCTTTACCAATTGACGGTTGAGAGGTGGTATCTCATAAATCCTGCTTTACTTAGAAACAATATTTTGTCATTCATTGAATTACGCGAAACTCTTAAATGGAGCAACGAATGTTTATAATCGCAAAATAATATTATTCACACTTTGCACGGTTTCGCCATTTGCGGAGAGAGAGGCCTCCGACTGGCAGCAATATGAATGGAGCACTTACGCAATAGCTCGATCAGGTTCGATCTTCTAAAACAATACCAATTGCCTTGGAAGAGATGGAATGCCTTGTTATATACACTCATCTATTCGTGCAGTTAGAGGCTCTCCCTGCAACTGGGAAACCGTGCAAAGGGAAGAATAGTCATATCGCTCTAAGTCTCAATGAATTGTCACACAATCAGTTTAGGTTTTATTAGAGTGACCACATAAAAAACTAAAACCAGTGAACAAACATTCAACTATTCCGTAACGTTTACCCCTGATGACCTTGAATGTTCTATGCTCTAAAACGATAAAATCAAAGATTAAGGCAAACTATACCTTTTTAAAACCTTAGAATAGTCCGCAAATGGTATATCATTAGTAAAACCAATATAGAAACACTATTTAAAACTGTACCAAACCATTTCCTCTTATTTCTACATGTTTGATTTTGGTAACCTTGTATGGTCATGTATTTGGACAATTTCGCAGTAAATGGATACAAATTGATTCTGGCGTTTGCCAAATCATAAACTGAATGGGACTACAAGAGAAGTATAGCAACAAGATATCCATACCCAATGATACATACTTACGATCATGTACATTGCAAGTAAAAAATAAGCCGGACGGGCTGGTTTTTTTTGATATTTCAAGATAACACAAACTAGAAGAATCCGAGCTCTCAGTTAATACAATTTGAAATGGATTTTGACGAGTGCAGGGCTGGGAGAATACCATCACGTCGATCAACCTCGCACTGGGCGTGATTTAGGCAGTCTAAAGCACTTGCCGGTTTGTTAGCCTGGATATTGCTCGGTTTAGTTGTTTTTCTGTCTTCAGTTATCAGATAGTGAACTACAAAAAATCCGCAGGTCATAGACTGAGGGTATTGACCGGACAGGGTGTCTAAACTGATCTTAATTAAACCCTAATTTCCTTGATGTGACCTTGTGGAGTGTACACTATTGTAATATGTCAACAAGGATCCCACTAGGCTAGTACAATTGAGGCAAAATTATATAAGGTTTTAAACCAACCAATAATTGCAACAAACCAACTTTGTGATATTATTCGTAGAAAATGTTAAAGCGATGAAATTTAGCAGATTTGCAACGTGTTGGCCGGTTGCAAGGATAAGTGAATGTCTTATCTAAGAACGATAGCTCAATAGCTAGAAGGTGAGAACTTTTCAAGGTAAAATGATGCTTAATGAAAAGAATAACCGATTCCTATGAAAACTGGAGTCATGTTGTTATGTCTTATTAGGTAAAGCTCTCAGTATATATTTAGCTAGTGTTACTTCCATTACATTTGTAGAGCAAAAACGTATTACGGATCTACACAGTCAATAGGGGTGGACTGATTTCAATCATGAAAAAATACACAGTGAAGGTCACCAAGTGATTTAAAAAAATGGATTGCTAACGACGATTCTCGGAAATTATGTACACACAAAATACTTATAAATACTATACAATATCGTTGTCATTAAGTACACATAAACCACTAGAGCATTATTTTCGAGTGGTTTTCTTTGTTTTCGCGGGAAATTTGAAATTATATTCGCGAATGCACGCTTACATGAAATTTGAATATGCATGCGGCATTATGACCCGATTAAATATGGCATGCGTGCATTATCGGGAGTGCATTATGAAGCGTGCATTATTAAACAACAGAATTCAATAATGGGCGCAGGCAGCACGCATGCATCGACTTTCCCCTCAGTGAAAGCGCTTGAACAGTCACTTGCCATGGTATGCAATTAATATACCAAGGCCAGAACGTTCAATACCACAACCTCCCAGGTCATGTGGCTTTAAGAACGGGGAAAGAATCAGATACAACCTCACTCCAGAGTCCATTTTAAAATAGAAATTCTTATTTCTATGTGTTAAAAAACTATAACGCCAGTACAGGGGGTGGACACCCGATGTTAGTTACTAGATGAGATTTTGAAGGTTGCCTAGCTCTTTTGGAGCTCTATGGGGAAAATCCCTAAATCGGCATATTTTGCCCCAATTTTCCTGATCGATTCCTCCAAAACCGCTTGACGAATTCCTCAATTTTGCATTACGGCGAGAAGGACATCTTTTAAAGTAATGTTCATTTTCTACGACTTCTGAAGATTTTCTGGGAAATGTGCACAATTTAAAAACAAATGCATTTTCAAATTCCCTACGAACATATGATATAATTAAAATTAGACTCAATTCTATGTTTGGGGGTCCTCATACCACGCATATCGACTTCACGAGTACGAGCACGTAACACCTACAAACGTATACGAGAATACTGCGCCTCCATTGCAACATAACGTATACCCAACGTATATGGCAAGCTTGGCTAGTTGAAGCACAGTTTGCGCAAATTTCTGTTCCAAGAGCGGATTTGTCATAGGGCTTGGAAGTTAACATAAAGACTATAAGAATCGTTATATGGGTATTTATGACTTTTGACAGCAAACAGTTTTCGCCCACAGTTATGACGTAAAATTCCATGATCCTTAAACCATAGAGTGTAATATACTAATTAGTTATTGCTATTATATAGAGTGTTAATTTCCGAATTGCTGTACGCGTTGGCACACAGTGATGCAAAAAATCAGTGCTACCCCTACGAAGTAGGTCTACATTTTATCTGTTTTAAATTTTGTGGTATTACTAATCCGATTCGACTACAGAAATAGATGCGATACACCCAGAACTTAATGAATATTATTAGCATTGTAACCTCAAGTTATGTGACTTTACGAACGAGGGAAGATCAGATTTACACCCACTACAGAGTCTATACATTTAAAATAGAAATCTTATTTTATGGTGTTAAGAAAGAAAGAAGCAACTAGAACTGCAAGTAGGTCTTACCATGGTCTCTTTAAAATCTTTGGTGTTCATAAAACCCCGATTGACCTATCAAATAGATGCGATTACATCAAGAACTTAATGATTATTATCAGCATGGTTAAAATTGCGACTTGCGGCTTATTCATCCAAATCAGAGTGGTGAGTGAGGTAAGTATTGACAATGGCGTAATCGCTAACGATCCCATTTGTAATCATGGCAATTATGTCAAAAGCTAACCTAAACGGTCGGACTTAAGTCACTTAAGACCGGTATTAACTCTGGTCGATATTAACGTCGGACTTAAAGTTGGCGTGTGGACGCGCACTGAACGGATTTAAATCCTGTCGGTATACTATCGGACTTAAATTGGGGTTGTGGACGCGTATTAACGGTATTTAAGCGTTAGATCCGGCACATAACTTTAAGTCCGATAAGCTAATTCCGTTAATAGCTGACCGTATGTGATCCATGGCAACTGGCTTCGGAGATAATATAAAACTTCACCAAAGGAAGGTGAGAAATAATGATTGAAAATTGAAAGAAACATGTGAAAACATCTTTACGTATCGAAATATGTTTTACTCTGCACAGAACATAAACACCAGACCATTTTAAATGGTAATAATGGCAAAGGGTGAAGGAGAGAAGGGAGCGGGGGGAAGGGAGGGAGGATAGTGGAATTGGGCATGGGGAGGGGGATTGGGAAAGGGGGAAGAAGGAGGGGAAGGGGAAGGAGGAGAGCGGAAGGAGAGAGGGGAGGGGAGGGAGGGGGAGGGAAGGGGGACGGAAATGGAAGGGGAGGGGAAGGGAGAGGAGGAAGGGGAAGGGGAATGGGGAGGGGGAGGGAAGGAAGGGGGAATGGGGAGGGGGATGAAAGGGAATTGGGGAGGGGGATTGAGGAAGGGGAAATGCAACTTATATTGTTGTAAGCTTTATCCTGTAAAATATTCACACAATAATTATAACACAATTTTCCTTTTTGCAACATTTTATTGTTTCAAACCTCATCAATAATATTTGTATACTGCCACAAATTGCACTCCAAATGCTACACAGTAATGTAATCCCAGCATTCCAGGTGTCTATATATCGCGCCAATTGGCGGAATCTATACGCAGCACATGACTTGTGGCATAATTGTCGATGCTACTACACACCAATTTTAATAAAAATATTAAGATTGTTTCTTTCAAATTACAAAGAAATATTCACAAGTTGCATTGATTTTGCATTGACTCATACGGTGACCTATCATGTCTTGCCCGCCACACAATGGGGCGTGGGGAAGATCCGGTTGTTTCAGTCGCCGCCTATTCAATTACGTGCGAGACGGCATCCCTGTATAGAGGTCAGTGTTCGAACATGCAGAAGACGAGCGGCTTTCCATCAGGGGCGTAGACGCGTAACTAGACCTCTATCAAGTTCGGGCAAGGACCTGTAGATCTCCTGGAATGGATGGGCAAAGATTACTTTTCCCCCGAATCAGTGGCGTATCCAGGATTTGGAAAACAATGAGGATTTGGGAAAACGTTGAATGTACTCGCCTTCGCTTGCCGGGCGACTTATTTCTTTTGAGTCGCAAAATGAGACGGTTGTTCCGCCTCTGAATGCTGTAAATCATAACATCACAAACAACACACAATTCTCCCTGGCTCTCTCTTATCTTTACTCTTTCCCCCCTTTCCTGGCCCCTTTTTCTCCCTTGCCTTCAAAATGTCTCCCCATTTTTTTCAAAATGTTTCCCCAAACCCACTTCGCCCACCCCGACTAACACCACTCTTTCCGTGTTTTCTTCAGAAAACACTAAAATGCCACGTAGTTCCGATAGAACGCGCCCACACGTACTTCACTTATACGTAGTAAGTACGACCGGACTTAACCTTGATTTTCTTCGCATTAAATCGTCGGACTTCAGCCAAGTTAGGTCCGATAGAGTTTAACCCCACGCGCTCCACACGGCAAAATTTGGTATCCAACACGAAAACCGGAATCAATTTAGGTCTCGTATTAATTGCTTATGTTCGACCCATGTGAGACATTACAATGGGGGAAGCAATAGGCGTTAGGGAAATTATTGGATTTGTTTTTTTATTCCGTCGGACTTGTTAATACCGGTCTAACTACCCGTTTTGGTACACGATGAGCTGGTAACTCATCGAAATTTCAATCAAAACTACATACTAAAATGGTATACTTCACCCCTTCTCTCCCAATGCTTGCTGCTTTAGTTAGGCAACCCTGTTGTGGACAGTTCGTAGAACTACGATTATTTCTAGTTTCAAATTTTTAAAAGTCATCCAAAATATATCAGAAAAAGAGTTATTAATTTGTAATTTACCACCCGATAAATGAAAACACCCAGGAGCAATGCGATATGAATGTGGGGCACACCTATTTGCCAGGAGTTAGTCTTCTATTTATTATCCAATTTCCAAATCAAACTGCCTGATTTATTAGTTCCAAATCCAAATCAAAGTAGTTCAAATATTTATTTACCCACATTCTCAGTTTCTTTCCAATTTTCCAAATCAACTCCTATTGATTGTCCAATCCAAACAAAGTATTTCAAATATTTACTCCAAATTCCAGTTTCCTTTCCTCAATTCCAAAAACCAGCGACCATCAATATACTAAACCACGGCATTGCTCCCACGTCCTCATCAATTTGAGCCAAATACTTTACCTTCGGCCTTCCCCGTACCCCCTCCCCCCTTCGAAGTTCCCTGTTATAATCTAATGCACACTGCGACTATTAATATACTACGCCGGTGTGTTTCCCACCCCCAGCAATTTTGCCAAAGAAGGTACCGATCCAATATATAGCCTAACTTCACACGTGAAGTCCCAATTATATCCTTATTGGAAATACCATATTACACATTTTTGCTTAGAGGAATGACCTATCCCCTAGCCTACTTAAAGTTACCATCCAATTTTCATTTATTACATATATGCTTCAAGTTCAATTTATAGAAGGTTCAAATCCATTAAATGACCCAATTCTTAAATTTTCCGCACAAAACAAAAATTCAACATAATCGTAGATAAAAAAACCTCCCAAAATTCTTAATTACAAAATACAAAAGTTCAATAGTTAAAAAGCATAGGCAAAGATACCAATAAACCCAATAAAACCTAAATTGCGGAAACATTAAAGACCTCGGGCTGGTCTACCCACACATATGGGGAGGGCGGGAGGTCAAATTTTATAATTGCCACAAGCACAGAAGGGCGGACAGACTCCCCGGTGGCAAATTGCGAAGTGACCATTTCCAAGAAAGCCGATCAGCTTCCCTGAAAATACAACACCCTGATGGTTGTGGAAGACAAACGGGTGAAGCACGAATGGTTCCCATACAATCGTGTACCAGGCAACCCAAAATATATCAGAAATCCATTTCCTGGTGTTTAATTCGTTTTATTGGCGTTTTGGCAATAAACTATATTATCATGTTTGATGTTGTGTAAAATAATGCTCATGTGTTTATGACAGATAATGCATGAGTGGAGTGCATTCGGGTATATATTCACTCCACTCATGCCTTATCCTATACATAAGAAGCTTAAAGGGCGACACGAATATTTCAAGCTATTATACATGGTGAGTAAAAACAAAACCTACATTCAGAATAAAAAATAATTAAAATAGGTGTAAGAATTGTTTTGCTCAAATGTTTGCTATGGCTATAAAGTGGGATAACAGGCTTTCAGAAAACGGTTATTTGGTGTCATTGACGTGGAGGAATAATTTATGCCTGTATTTGCTGAGAGACTTAAAAATCCTGTTTTGGCCCGATTTTGAGCCAAACAAAGGATTGCCTCGCTTACATAGAGTAACATGTCTTCAGCAGTGGATTTGCGTAAAACTTTACACACCAATTATTGTTAAACAATAGAAGGTTGGGAGAGTAATTGAAAAATTATAAAAATAATATCCCATAGATTACAAAAGAAAATGCTGAGTAAAAATGTTCAATTTCCCAAATAGAACGTCAAGATAGCGGGTGTAAGACCACCGTTTACTTTGGTTCAGCAAGTTTCATGGTTTAACCTACACTAACTGGGACAAAATTACACATAGAAAGTTTTGTCATTCCGCTTTTGGTGGAAAAATCATCAGTGCGATATTGAAATTTAAATTTTATTCCTATTTTTACAGAAACTTCAGCCTTTAGGTTACTTCCTTGCAATTTATGGCGCGAGTATATATTTGTGCAAAATAATTACCCAGAGATGGAAAAAAACAATCTCTGAGCAGTTCATTATGTTCATGAACTGAGATCTGATATGGTATATTTCAATGACTCTTTATGATGAACAAATGGTAATTTAATTTTTTGAAGATCGTTTACTTAAATTATATTACACAATAAGACCATTTTATTCAACTGTATGGTTTTTGTCGAGAAGAAATAGATACCATCTTGAAATTGGCATGTGTGAATTTCTTTGCTATAATGTGTTATGGTATACGTCGGTTTCAGTCTCTCCGCATTGTTGCTAAAATCGGCCAAACTGAAGTTTTAGGTCTCTCCTCAAAATTGACATAGTTTCTGAACAAAAAGTCCGAAGACCCCAAATAAAAATCTTCTGAGGCTGTTTTTACCCTTTAACAACCAAAGCAACATGAACAACAACTAACGGTTAACTTTGAAGAAAAAATCTTTCCGTGAATTTAGGGTGTTTTTATTGACTCCATCTGTATATTATATGTTGTTATTTCATATATATAGATTAGGCACTCAATACATTTCTTACGTTGCATTGGTCCTACAGAAATGTCTTAAAAGTGATTTCTTCCTATTTGCATATAAAGCATTGGCTGAATTTCGTATTTGCTCTTTGCTTCAATATGATCCGAAAATTAGTAAATTTCACAATTTTTTCACCAGAAGAAATCATTCTGAGTTTTTCTTTCCTCCTTCAGATGCTTTTGCATGGGAAAGCTTTAGTGAAATCTGCTGCGTGCACCCCTTTAAAGTTATACCGACATATTTCAAATCAAATTTGCCTAAAATGTCTGTGAAAGCCCTGATTTTACACCTTGGCATTCTTATCTTAAAATATTCCCATATGATTGCTATACCTTTAGTTTGTCACTTAAATCAGAAATACAGCTGAAAAAAAAAAAAAAAAAAAAAAAAAAAAAAAAAAAAAAAAAAAAAAAAAAAAAACACACCGCAACTCCCCCCCCCCACCCCCCGCCCCCCCCCCCCCCCCCCCCCCCCCCCCCACCCCCCCCCCCCCCCCCCACCCCTCCTTTCTCTCCCTTCTCCTCCTCCCTCCCCCTTCGTCTTAGTACTCGTTTCCTCCTTTCCCCCTTTGCCATTGTCTCCATGACAATGCCTGATTTTGACCACCAATCGCATTTAGATGACGAAATATTCGTTTTGCGCACTTTGATACCTCAGACCGACTTTGGCCAATAGTGGGGGACGTAGTGAACAGATCTTATTTGAGTGTGCAAATCCGGAAAATTGGGAATTTGGTACACAAGTACTTTAATACATTGATAATCAAAAAATTGATGGAACACTTGCCACACCCCTTTTAAGGCCCCCAGCTTGGATTTCAAAGTTACACAGTGGTACAATTTTTAAAATGTTTCGATTGTGTTGAAAAGCACACCATGAATTTCGTCTGGTATTAAGGATTCCAAAACGGTAATAGTTTTTATACTACTCTTGGACTTTAGTTAATAGTATAGTAGTAATTATGGGTTACCCCTGTAAAAATTGTAAAAAGTCAATTTGGTTTTTTACAGGGGTCAAAAATTAAAACGTGCTCCAATTTTTGTAAAAATGTGGTTCAAATTATTGTATTGAGGCTCATAGAATGAATATAGGAATAGTTTTGACTATCTTACATGTCTGGTTTTAGCAAAATGGCGACTAAAGTCAACAGCTATTGGCAGCGTTGGATTCTATTGACCTCTGACCTATTTTGTTTGGATAACGTGAAAACTAATCAGAACGGATTAGGCAAACTATTCCGTATTTCAATCCTTTAAGCTAGAGAAACAATTTCCACATATTAACTGAATCAAAGCAATTTAACTTTTGACCCATGGACACACCAAAATTGACTTTTCGCATTTTTTAAAACCAATTTTTACAATTTTTACCTCATAACTTCCGGAACTATAAGCCATAGATATAGTAAACTATCCTTGGGACCAGACAAACACCATTGGTGTGCTTTTTAACACATTTCAGAACTTTTAAAACCCAGCTGGGGGCCATTAAGGGTGGGTTGGCAAGGTGCTTCCATCAATTTATTGATTATCAAGGCCTAAAGTACTTGTGTGCAAACATTCACAATTTTTTCCGAGCGCACACTCTTAAACTACAGTCCCCTGCTACAAATTATGGAGCTTGAGTGGCATGTTAGCATTCCTCCTTGCTGAATATATGCCGGAAATGTCCAATAGGAAAATTTGCAGTTTAGTCTGATACTGGACAATTTGCTTTTGGATCAATATCAACCCGGAGGACAGAAATCATTTTAATGTGAAGTTAGAATCACAGGCGTGTTGATCAGTTTGTTAAATTTAATTAAGGTCCATGGCCCGATCGATACTAGCCTCGTCCCCAGAAGCCCCAGGTTTTACCGGGAGTGGTCATCATTTTTATATCAGAAGAAAGCTCCTATTTTCTCATTTACCCTTGAATCTTAGAGCCATAAGGATGTTTGGTTTAGAAGTTGTATGCAAGAAAATGTGACCCATTTTGTCGAACAATGTTAATTTTACAATACTCTATGGGCTTACAAATCACGTTTTTAGGACACCTGCTTCGCCCTCCTCCAAGAGACACACCGCCATGCCCTTACTTATTGTTTTCACTCTATCTTCAGGTTCAAAATTCTTCACATATTCTTACGCACATAAACAATGAGAAGCCTACAGAGGGCGGTGTTCCTCATGTTTATTACTGTCAGCAACTTTCAACAACTATTCCAGTTCTGACAACCAACGGTAAGTGTATGAATAGTAGGAATATAACCAGTCTCTTTGAGCTGAATCATTCATTTATTAGCAAAGAAGTTTTCTTTTCCAGGAGAATGCGTAAATTTTTCATTTAAAAACAATGTAGTGTCGAGCAAGCTCGTGCTTGGTGTGCCCATCTCTTTTCCTTAGGCGGTTGGCAAGACTCCTCCGTATGATTTTGCTGTGGGGGGTTCGCCGCTCCTCCCGAACCGCGATCTGTTAACCTTCTAGGCATGAATAATGCCGGGTAAAGAACTGAGTGTCGATCCCCCATGAGAGAGTCTCCTGGCTAACCATTCAACAATACGGAGTAACCAACCGTGACCTTGTGACTAGGTCATTGGGTACGTGCTGAAACACTATGCGTACATCACTCCATGGAGAACTCAAGGCTAATTGGTGGTAGGACACACTTACAAAACTGTCCGAAATTTCGCCCGCCCGAGGGCTGCTCATTAAATGACGTTGCGTGAACGTCAGTAATATTGGAGAAATACCAGGTTGTTGAATCATTGACATTTGTATTTACAGTGTGTAGAAGCTGGCAACATTTCCCTCACATGCGCAATCGTAAGGATAGTGTAGCAAATAAACCATTCTATCATTGATGGCTACTTTCCCGTCAAAATCGAATTAATGAAGCTTCAGAGGATTTACTGCATAGTTCCGTATCCAGTTTTTCGTCTCTTTGGCCTTTGATCGCTACAGTTTGGCTAGTAATATTTCGAATTATTCCTTCTAATCATCTTTCCAACATTTTATCTAAGAGGACATTTTTTATGGCAATCCTGAGGTTTACCCGGTTGTAATAACCTTGTGGCTTTTTGTTCCATTATGTATAGATTCAAACCTTGAAATTTACTATTTCTGCATGCCGCCTGGTTGAAGAAGCCCGATCGGGAGATGTCTTGTACACTTCACGCTATATAGTGCTCATTAGTATGTTTGATATTCTTTGTAGCCTGGGTCCCCGGGCCCTCATTATAACAAATAACAAACATTGCGGAATAAGTCCATACGTGTTCAAGGACTTAAGGATTATCGGATCAGTGAAACGAAATATAACATAGCTTCAAAGACGAAGTTTCATCGATGGGACACTCCAGCACCAATCCATGGATACTCTATTTTATGACCCGGGTACCCATTTATACACCTGGGGTGGAGAGGAGGGAAAGGAATTGAGATAAAGAGCCTTACTTATAAAGGGGCATTTCGTGATCACAGCCTCGTCCCCCCCCCTTACCTCAGAAAAGTTGAGGGATTTTTATATCTCTGAACGTCGGGGGCTACAGTATTAAGTATCTGTGTGCCCAATCTGACGTGTAAATTCAATGGTCTCTGCAAGAAATTCGCCGATTTTTGTATTTGGCTGTCCGTAATACGGACAGAAATTATGTACGTGGTCTGAGCTGATGTCCGAAATTCGCTCATAACACCAAGGCAAGGATCAAAAATCAACTGGAATTTTGGGAATGTGAGCCTTTCTCAAGGATCCTCTAGAGAAACATAAACAAAACAGAAGGGGTTAGAATCACGAAATGCACCTGTAAGGGCACAAACGTTAGCCGGCAGTGGGGCTCGAACGCCAAGACTTTGGAGGGCTTCAATCCACTGGACCACACGTCCCCCTCTTTTTTTTAATATGATGAATGAGTAAATTGGGTAGTTAGATAAAGTGCTCAAAGATTTTGTTTTGATTCAGTTTTTGTTTAATAATATTTACACAGGGTTTGTTTTTGGTAGCAAATATAGTGTTATGAATGCTGCGGATATTGAACTCCATATAGATGATCAGCGAAACTGTCATTGATCAGCAAGATTAAGTATTTAAGATTGAAAAAGATTTTGGATAAGAGTTCTTTGCATATATTATCGTAGGGTTTATAAATCGGAATCCATTTTCCCATTTCCTCTTTCAATTCTGTACCACACACTGTGCATTCAATAGGCCCGTGACCTTTCATGCGTACTCTGTGCTTCACGCATAGGCACATGAGAAAAACTCACGTCGTTGCGAAAAAAAGTGCTCACGGGATTTTCTTCGTAGAAGTTCTAATTGTAGAATATATTATATAACAAATAACATATGTGAATTTATAATTTGATAGAGTATTCAGAAAAATCCGAAAATGGTTAATTATAATAACAAGAGTGGTATTTTGGTAGGTTCAATGCTAACTCATGGCAAAAAATCACCAGTGATTGCTGAGCGTATTCAAGAGGGCGCAATGGACAAACTGTTAGACCTATACTCTTCGAGAAGCTGCAACCAAGATAATTATTATTCTCTACCTATGGTTATGTAATTTGGTTGACATACGGTGCTGAAAAAGATCCGAACCATCATTTCTAACCAGGCTTCCAACATGTGTAAAAAAGGCCTTTTCGCCAATGTTCATGCACACAGGGTGTGGGTGTTATAAATCGCTCATCCATAGCATTGCATTGATCAGTGATTGGATGGTGTCCTCCGTGAAGTAGGGATCATTTACATACGATCAACTTATGAATGGTTCCTTTCAACAATGTTTAATTGGTTGGGTGATGCAAAGGTCGAGACCCGTTTTACAGTGGACCTAAACTGCACTATGAGAGGTGTTTGAGGAAGGTTTGAAGATGTTTTCTCAGTTTGAAGGGTGCTGAATCAGATTTTTTGGCCCAACTCTGGAAAAAAGTGGGATTTTGAGAAAATAAGGGGTAATTAGTACAGGAGTAAATTTGAAATCAGTGTGATTGTGTTTTTAAAGTACACCAATGCATTTGTATTATTATAAGGATAAGAAGATGTATAGTTTGTATAGGCTACGGATCCTTTAGTTAAACAAGTAGCCCTATTAGGAGTTTTGAAAGTCATCCTGGCGGTAAACGTACCTAGTGCTCCGTTCATTTTGTTTCGTCTGTGTCTTATTGACAAGTTTGGCATTTGGTCGTAATAAGAGGTCAAAACTGTACCACGGTCTAACCTGGTGTATAGGGGTCACCAAATACTTTACCTCAAATTGTATACAGAGCTGTCACCAAAGAGGTTGTTGTTAAAATGAATTTCCTGCTTCGGTGTGACCAGGGCATAATGACACAGGTGTAGAAGTAATATAGTCCGCCGTACTCACAGTCCGGCTACAACGGTGAATAATATGGCACTCGGTTCCGTTGACTCTTCACGGCAAACATTGGTTTAAACGCTTTATTCCGTTTGTCGTCTATGGAGCCCGGACTGTTGGCTCCCGCAGGACTATAATTCTTTCAACCGGTTTCACAAAATCCAAGCATGGATATTTTTGAAAACAGAATTGAACCTGAACATTATCAGCCGTTGTTAACTAAGATCGGAACTAGACAAAATTAACTTTTGGTCCCTTATTAGGTGACAATTTACATTGGTTAAACCAAGTTGATTGATTTCCAATTTACCTCTGCACTAATTTTAGTTCCCCACATTCAGGGTGACCCCACTAAATTTCTGATCAGCACCCTTCATACTACAAACAAAAAAAACATCTTAAACATTCTCTTCTCGAATAGGATTCTTGTATATTTCTACAAATTAAAAATGATCAGATGATGAACTTTCATGACTTTCTTTTCAGTGACCATATCACATGGTGTATTTGATTCTTCTTCTCCCATAGATATACATTTTGATTTAGAGAATTATTCTTCACAGGTATTCCAGTTTATGACAATAGACTTGTGCTACTAAATCTAGTTAAATTCCAGAGAACAAATTTTTGAAAAAGCAATATTGTGTTTTTCCTAATCTGGACAACGGTGACGTAATCGGCTTTTTTAATGTTTACAATGTTTAAAATAGCAATCTGATACATTTCATTCATTGAATCATACCAATTATATCCACTCGATGCATTGTATCTAAGCAACTGTCGAAAGTGTTGTCACCATATTCAGATTAAAATATTATATCGAACTGAAACCAAGCTTTCAGCTGGAAAGTAGAAAAAGGCCAGATTATGAAAACATCAATGCGTCACAGTTGGGTGGGTAAACAGGCAGAGTCAATTTTTTGCTTGTCTTAATGCACATTTGTGGGATACAACACTGTACAGTAAACCATGGTTTGCAACTGATGGGACTTACATTTCTGTGATTTGGCATTGAATGGGGTATATACATTAATGTATATACCCCATTCATATAAATCCCAGCATTCCATCTGTAATTTTCGCTAGTGAATGCTATTGATTGAATGCGACGCAACAAGCAATTCAAAAGCGCCGTTTATCATTACGAGAATGTTGATTGCCTGATTTAAAATATTTGCAAATAAGTAAATTTTATGGCGTATATATTTAAATGCAACAATCATTTGCTTTGTTAGTTTGCTTTTGAGTTAGGGTTTTTTAGTTGAATAGACAAACTTGGTGCATTCAACTATACATGATGCATGTTTTGCGTTAAAGAGCCAAACTAGATTACAGTTGAATGGTACAAAACAGTCTACTACCCAACCTATTTGAACACTGTATAAAGTATGTTCAATGGCATCCAGCACCGTTGATGCTTAGTTGTAATTTGCTGACACAACTATAAGTCGTGGCTGATCACATAATAGAAATGTACTTTCCACAATAGTACAAAAGTGCTATTTTTTTCAAAAATATCGCAGAGAATTTGAGTGATGAATTGATCCAAGTAGAAGAAGATGCAATATGCAGGGGGGCTCTGAAGACATGAACAAAGCAGTTTAAGAGATTTACTAGTGAACATAGCGGTTAAAGAGATTCAAGCAGCAATTCGCAGGTAGAATTTCAAATCAGCAGTCATCTACATGTAGATGAGTGTTCGAAGATTACCAAGCTCCCGCTGGGTATTGGAAACCCTTACATGTCAAATTCATTCGGTTTAGTTGAAGATAGTGATACGAAATTGTGATATAATCTGGTACTGGTAGGAAACCTAATAGATGGAAGTGGATGTTTCTACTCATGTTGCGACTAATTACGTTCCCTATAGCATTTCATCTAATAAATTGTTCATGTGACTCAGTTTTTATTTTTATCAATCAACGGATTGATCCTGTACTTTGTTATGAATATTTACCCATCATATTGATTTCTGTCCTAGAGGTTAGGAAGTTTTGTCAGAAACAAACCCATGGACTAACGTATCAAACTTACAAAGTGATTCCCGAAGTGATTCCAGCAGAGAAACATTTTTAAAGATCAGGCACGTAACCGGGAGGGCGAGGGGGCGAACGCCCCCAAATTCCAACACCCCAAATTCCAAAAAGCCCTTAAAACCCCCAAAAGAGCTCAAAAAGGCCCCGAAAGTGATTTTGCGAGCGGGGCGATGAGAAAATTAGGGTTTTATGCTTTTTTGTTTCAAAAAAGGTTACAATTTCGGTAAAAAGTCCACTTCTGCAAAATTTTGGGGTGGGGGGAGTACCCTTTTAAGAAAAAATCCCCCCTTAAAATCCTGGTTACGGGCCTGTCAAAGATGCTTCTGAGACTGTACAGGCGCTACAAGCAGTGGTGGATTTAAGAGTCAGCAGTGTCAGCAGCTGCTGACAGGGCCCCCCCTAAAATATTACCCTCAGGACGCCCCTCGGACACACCTTAGTCGCACTAAAGTGCGATATTGCGTTGTTTGTTGACGCTAAAGGGGCCCACCTTAAACTGCTGACAGGGCCATTTTTCTTAAATCCGCCACTGCCTACAAGCTTATCGAACTCGTTCATTCTATGGCAAGAAAAACAGTGCAAAACTAGTACAAAATCAGTAGTCTCGATTTTACTCGTCAAAAATCAAGCTTATTTTCCATGACGTCCCTTAACTGCATTTAAATGCATTTTGAAAAAAATCACGGAGCAGACCCCTGCCTTGTTTTAGGAGGAAATTGCCCCTAGATCTAACAAGAAAAATAACGCTAGCTGCCTTTTTGCGGTGATCGTCAGATTTTCCTTTAGGGACGTTATAGGGATAAAGGAGTATTCATAAACGACAACATTTTTTGAACAGGTTCATTGGGAAAGTAACAAAACATGCTAAATATAGATTCCTTGTGATCAATTCCCAAAATTGAGAAAAAGTGTTACATCACGAACTTGGAGTGCTTAGAACTCTACTTGACAGGTGTGATTCTAACATCAAATCGGCTCTTGCAACCTGCGGATACCCATCTCGGGCTGTTGAAAAAGTCAGAAGTAACAAAGCTGCTCAAAAGTCAAAACTGCCCCGTATACAGAAGGGTGATAAGGAAAAATCATTCCATATGTCCAGGACCTCTCTGAACATGTTTATAGAGTGTTTAAGAACCATGGCATTTCTACCGCGTTGAAACTGCACCGCACTATACGCAGTCTTTTAGTCCATTCCAAAGACACACTTGCCTATTCAAAAAGCCGAGGCGATATATGAGATACCATGTGTGGATTACCCAAAATCTTACATCGGCCAAACCGGTAGACTTTTGGGTACCCGTCTGTTGGAACATGAAAAAGATGTTAAGAAATTTGAAAACAAACCCTACACATCAACTCGTAAATCCTACCGCTACTAGCTGTTACTGAGACTCACAAATCGGCCATCACATATCATGTTGCACAAGCAAACCATTCCATCGACTGGGCATCATCCAGAGTCATCGATAGAGAATAGAGGCTATTTGGATTCTTAGTAAAGGAAAAGAAACTCTAAACAAAGACGAGGGGCTTACAATTTTAATCAACTCATCACGCCTTCAACGTTGGATGCTTCAAGAGCTATATAAGATGAGGTGCCAGTCCACAGACAGTCTGAAGAAGCTACCAGATAGGTAGTGAAACTTCGCGAAAAATGTGAGTAAAAAACAACATCTTTTTACTCGATTTTGGTGATTGAACGCAAACAATCTATATTATTTGAGCAAACAACTCACTTGCTTAGAAGTTATTATCGTTCTTGAAACCTTTTTTTTTAACACCGAAGTTCGTTTTCAGTATCGACTTTACCTCTGACAAAGTTTGTGAAATAGAGTGCTAATTTACAGGACTCGTTGACATTCTTTGATCTAGAACATTGCATTCAATCTTTGTGAATAACATGTTTACATCCCAGGATACGGAAACAAATGATTATCTGTATAGAGATGGCCCTTAACTGCACAATGTATAATGTATATCAACGGGAGTGAAAGAGTGCAAAGAAACTACCCCGTTAGCGATGTAAAATGTAACGCATCTATTGCGAGCTTTGTTGTTCTGTGAATAATATATACTATAGCTGAGTTTTATGGTCTATCAATTTTTGAACGGCAGCATTCGTTGAGTTTGCAGCTGGCTGGCGTTTCTATGTGAGTCTCGCAAAAGAGTTCGGCATTTCTCTGGCTGAAAGCGGGTCATCAATTCACCCGACGGCATCGGAAAAGCTCAGGTTAAAAAATGTTGAACTTAAGCGTTTCTAGCACGATAAGATCTGTTTTGTGCAATCCGAACAAGTTTTTGTTATCACGTGATTTGCAGAATGTGTGGGTGTACTCAAGTTCAGTCTTTCATTGCTATTTGTGTGGCCATATTGACCATAAAATTATATTTCCTCCAAATTCAAATTGCGATAATTCGAATTGTTGGAATTCAAATTCTGGTCGATCTATTTCATCAAGAGCTTTTTGTTTCTCGTCGTTCACTGCTTTTACAATTCCATTCTCTGCAATTCGGAAATCTATATCAGATGTTAGATTTTTCCAACGTTATAAACGCGGATTAGGATGTGCACAATTGTGTCATTCAAAATTATTCAAATTGGCAATTGTTGTAAGTCTAAAACGTCATATGACTTAAATTTTGAGCATGATTTGGCGGAAATCATGGAAAACGTAGGGATGCATGTATTAGTCAAATCGTTCAGTCGTTTTGATGGAGAACTATTAATATCGTCTTATTATGCATGCATGATAATGACAAACCAAGTGAGTGATACGGATTATGACAAGAAACAAATATAAGTATTACTGGATTCGGAGGACACTCCACATTAAAATGAAAAACGTGCTTACCCAACCAAAATACAACACAGGAACATTCGCCTGTTTAAGAGAATTTGTGAATTTCCACATTATGGATGTAAAATGAAACCTGTTTCTAGTTTAAATATTGAACGAATCATGTAAATAGCAGTTAGGGTTGCTGATATGATGCCGTTTTTTGTAAAAGAAATTCTTTTCATGACCACATGACCTTGGAATTAGATCAACGGTCATTTTCTCCTGGAAAACTTTATACAGACCTGTAAGAGTCCTCGGGTCATGTATCAAACAAGTTTAGGATCCTAGCACCAATGATCATGACAATACCCCCCTGCCATTTCGTAATGGCCGAGGGGTAACTATTAATATCGTCTTATACACGCATGATAATGACAAACCAAGTGAGTGATACGGATTATACTGGATTCAGAGGACACTCCACATTAAAATGAAAAACATGCTTGCCCAACCAAAATGCAACACAGGAACATTCGCCCTTTTTTCTGGGAATTTGTGAGTTTCCACATTATGGATGTAAATTTAAACCTGTTTCTTGTTTAAATATTGAAAGAATCATGTAAATAACAGTTTGGGGCGCTGATATGATGCCGTGTATGTAAAAGAAATTCTTTTCATGACCACATGACCTTGAAATGAGATCAACGGTCATTTTCTCCTGGAAAACCTATACAGACCTGTAAGAGTCCTAGGGTCATGTATCAAACAAGTTTAGGATCCTAGCACCAATGATCATGATAATACCCCCTGACATTTCGTAATGGCCGAGGGGTAAAACATTCTTTAGCCGTCCGGCAAAAGAGAGTCCGCCAACCGTATGGAAATAGACCAGATTAGACACTTTCTAGCAAAAGTGTCGTCCTAAGATAGAATGTCTTGTGATGTAACTTGTGGATATTGTACAGTGCAACATCCAGTCGCACCAAAAACGACGTCAATTCATTCACGAAACGTAGGCTATATCTGTCCCGGATATCTGTTAAGTAAATTCAGACGGAATAAATAATCAATTGCACGGCCTCAATTGAAAGACAATGTCATAATGTGCTGATTCTTTGGCCTTTTTTCTCGGGGCAAAAATTAAACAATAACCGTGAGTATAGCCATCAATTTAATACATTTGTAGTGTAAATAAGGCCCCCTGAAATAGGGTAATAGGATCTGCAAGCTGCATCGCATATCAAGTTATATTCTTAATGATCCCAACTTACTTACCGCAGTGTAATTTCTTTGTTAGTGATCATAAATGAGGTATCAAATTGGAGAAAAAGGTTACTGAAGTCCATACAACCAGTCCATACAACCATTTCCAGTACATACAACCACTCCAATTTCTTCGTAACAGGGGCGTAACAGGGGTCATTTGTCAGAGGGGGAAATTTCAGGTTTTGATGCAGATTTTCCCGGTTGGAGGTGGTTAAGAGTCAGATTTTCCTGGTTGTAGGTAATAATGTCCCAGTGATGAGGCAAAAAGGGCTGATTTAGCATGATTTTCCAGCTTTTTTCCCAGTCAAAACTCTTGTGGGGGAAGGGAAACCAAAAAAAAAAAAAAAAAAAAGTAATAGGATCTGCAAGCTGCATCGCATATCAAGTTATATTCTTAATGATCCCAACTTACTTACCGCAGTGTAATTTATTTGTTAGTGATCATAAATGAGGTATCAAATTGGAGAAAAAGGTTACTGAAGTCCATACAACCAGTCCATACAACCATTTCCAGTACATACAACCACTCCAATTTCTTCGTAACAGGGGCGTAACAGGGGTCACTTGTCAGAGGGGGAAACTCCCGGTTAAGAGTCAGATTTTCATGGTTGTAGGTAAAATGTCCCAGTGAGGAGGCAAAAAGGGCTGATTTAGCATGATTTTCCAGCTTTTTTTCCCAGTCAAAACTCTCGTGGGGGAAGGGAAAACCTGCAACCCCTGCCCCACCCTCCGCTTGTTACGTCACTGCTTCGTAAACTTTTTACGGTAGACCCTGACGAACCCGTACAATTGATTTAGCGGCTATTTGAAGCCATTTTGGGATTCCTGTGTCTGCATTCCTTCTAGACTACAATCGACAAATTGTCGTTAGCTAGCTCTTTCAATCCGCCATATTTACTAGGAAACAAGACAATCGAATCAGACGTTTTTCGCAATATTGGATTCTGGGGAATAACATCTGTCGGAAAAAATAACAATTCATCATTAATTACATAATGTGTTGTCCAGAGTTTCTGTTACAATTTAAAAATCAATATGTGATTATAAAATATTTTTGTCCGCATGTTGCAATACTTTTGGCCAGTGTGTGTGTATGTTTCTTTAGGGACACAAAATGTAAATGTGTCAAAGATAATATTTTGAAATGACTGCGAGTAACTTTTCTCTGCCAAATGCAATTGTGGACAACGTGTAAATTGTTCTTAACCCAATATGTTGGAGAAATTCGTCCACACTTGTAAGGACATATAAACCACGACAATATTATGGAACATTTTGTTCTTGCATTTATAAGATAAGAATTCTAGAAGAGAAAAATTCGCAGTTACTTTTTCTGCTAATTTTGAAAAATATTGACAATGTTTTGCAACCTGTCAACTTGTCATGTCCTGTGTTTGGCACGAAATAAATCTTCATCATCTTCAATAGAGCTCTGCAATAACTGGCACCTTTTATACACCAGCATAATCAAAATGTCAAGTGATTATGGAGTGGACAAGGATGATCGAATGACATGGACTCTCTTTTAAAATCGCTCAGAAATTTTCAAATGAATTTTTGGCAGGGGAGCAATTCAATATGAAATTAATATTTTTTAGTAATTTTAAATTAGAGTCATTTTGATTTCGATACACAATCACTATTTAAGATCAAAAAGCTTGTATAAGACTACGTATAACTTCGCAACTAACTGTCAAAGGTCCATTTTTCAACAGTTCCTTGGGAGTAATCGTTGATGAAACTTATGACGCAATCCATCCACGTTCTCGTCGAATTTCGGCAGATATAGCTCTTGTTTTGACTGACAACTGCATGCATCCTTGAACTGTACTTTTGCTCAATTTGCTCTCACATATTTTTGTGCATTTTGTTTATTTATATTTTCAATATAATTATTCTTGTTAACCCTGTGACCTCGTAAGTGTGGGGCATTTGAAACTCACCTACACAAATATATTTGTACAACCTCCTATACTCTTCCTTTCCAATTTGGTAATACTGTACTGCTAACTAATGTATTGAGTAACCTGTATTCAGAGTTATAATCAAATTGTACTTTATTATAGTTAAATTATTAAAAAAAATGAAACAAGTTAGTTGATGAGTTGTTTTTTAGTTTTTTGACATTTTTGACAGCGTTATTTACTTTTTAATATTTTGTCCAAGATTTCCTTTTGTCAATTGTTTCACTTATTAGAACACTGTATATTCTGGATAATGCCTTTACTCTGTTGCTTGTAGCACGAGTACTCACTAACCACAGACATCTATAACTAGTTACAAATACTATCTCTGATCGTTGGTTGTCATAAAATACTCACATCTTTCTTCGGTTCGGAGTAGTTTGCTCCAGATATGTACTCTGAACGTCACGAAAATGTTAGTAAAAAACAACATCTTTTTAACACTCGGATTTTGGGGATTACCACAAGGAATCTAAATATTGAGCAAACAACCCACCTGCTTAAAGTTATTAGCGTTCTTGAAGCCTTTTTTAACAACGAAATTCGTTTTCAGTACTTGTTCAGACTTTGTAATAGCCCAATATGGAACTCCTAAAGCGTCGCCATGTTATTTTACTTCAGATTTTTCAATCAAGAAATTATCCACCGTGCACCTGTCATAATCAATATAAAAATAACCATTGAACTTAATAACGTAAATTTTAAATTCAATCCCTGTGTTTTAAAAAAAGAGTGACATCTGATAAGGTATATGAAAGCATTTGAGCGAGCTTGTATCATTTAATTTTGTTCCTAGGAACACGAAGTTTGTGAAATAGAGTGCTAATTTACAGGACTCGTTTTGACGTTCTTTGATCTAGAACATTGCATTCCAATCTTGTGAATAACATGTTTCATCCAGGATACGGAAACAATGATTATCTGTATAGAGATGGCCCTTAACTGCACCTGTATATGTAGATCAACGGGAGTGAAAGATGCGAAGAACTACCCCAACCCCGTTGCGATGTAAAATGTACGCATCTATTGCGAGCTTTGTTGTTCTGTGAATTATACTATAGCGATTTTTATGGTCTATCAAATTTTTTGAACGCAGCATTCGTTATTTGCAGCTAGCTGGCGTTTTTCTATGTACTCGCAAAAAAGTTTTTCGGGCATTTCTTCTGGCTGAAAGCGTTCATCATTGCACCCTCGTCATGCGGAAAAGCGAGGTTCAAATGTTGACTTAAGCGGGTTTCTAGCACGCTAATACTGTTTTTGCAATCCGAACAGTTTTCTGTGATCACGTGATTTGCAAGACTGTGTGAGAGTGTCTCAAGTTTCAGTCTTTCATTGCTATTTTGTGGGCTATTGACCATAAATTTGCCATTTCCTCCAAATTCAACTTGCGATAATTCGAATTGTTTTGGAATTTCAAATTCTGGCCCGATCCCTTTCATCAAAGCTTTTTGGTCTCATCTGTTCACTGATTTTACAATTCCATTCTCTGCAATTCGGAAATCTATATCAGATGTTATATTTTTCCTAACGTAGTATAACTCGGATTAGGAATGTGCACAATGCAATGTTGTAATTCTAAAGATATAAGACGTCATAACAAATGACTTAAATTTTGAGCTGATTTGGCAGATTATGGAAACGTCGGGACGCATATGTTAGTGAAATCGTTCAGGCTTTTGAATGAGAACTCTTATTTCGGTTTATGCATGCATGATAATGACAAACCAGTGATTGATACGGATTATGACAAGAAAAGAATCTACAGAATAAGTATTCTTGATTCAGAGGACACCCCCACATTAAAAGGAAAAACGTGCTTACCAAACAAAATGCACACAGGAACCTTCGCTCGACGCCCTTTGGGATTCTCTGTGATTTTTGTGATTCCTTCCAATTATGGATGTAAACTTAACCTGTTTCTTGTTATAATATTGAAAAATCATACAAATAACATTTTTGGTCGCTGAGATGCATGCCGTTTAATTAAAAGAAATTCTTTTCATTACCACATTACCTTGACGATTAGATCACAACGGTCATTTCTTTCTCCTGGAAAACCTATACAGACCTTTAAGCGTCCTAGGGTCCTGTATCAAACAAGTGTTAGATCCTACACCAATGATCATGAAACAATACCCCCCCTTACCATTTGTAATGGCCGAGGGTAAAAAACTACTTTAGAAGCCGTCAGGCAAAAGAGACTCTACCCGCCAACCGTATGGAAATAGACCAGATTAGAGACTTTCTATCAAAAGTTGTCTTCCTAAGATAAAAGTCCTGTGATTTACTTAGTGATATTGTACCTGCAACATCAGTCGCACCACCAAAAACGACGTCGATTCCATTCACGACACGTAAGGCTTATTCTGGTCCCGGCTATCTGTTAAGTAAATTCAGACGACTAATAATCAATTGCACGGCCTCAATTGAAAGACAATGTCAAATGTGCTGTATCTTTGGTCCTATTTTCTCGGGCGAAAAATTAAACAATACCGTGAGTATAGCCATATTTAATAACATTTGTAGTGTAAATAAGGCCCCCTGAATGGGTAATATGATCTGCAAGCTTATCGCCATATCAAAGTTCTATTCTTAATGAGCCAACTTACTTACCAGCAGTGTAATTTTATATTTGTTAGTGATCATAAATGAGGTATCAAATTGAGACAAAGGTTAACTGAATCCATACAACCCGTCCATACAACCATTTCCAGTACATACAACCACTCCAATTTCTTCGTAACAGGTCGTAACAGGGATCACTTGTCAGAGGGGGTAACTCCCGGTTTAAACCGAGTCAGATTTTCCGGTTGTAGGTAAAATGTCCCATTGCGGAGGCAAAAAGGGCTGATTTTTAAGCCGATTTTCCAGCTTTTTTTCCCAGTCCAAAACCCCGTGGGGGAAGGAAAACCGCAACCCCTTCCCCCCCCCCCTCCCTTGGTTACGTCACTGCTTTTCGTAAACTTTTTACGGTAGACCCTGACAAACCCGTACACAATGATTTCAGCGGCTATATGAGCCATTTGGTATTTCCTTTGTCTGCATTCCTTCTAGACTACAATCGACAAATTGTCGTTAGCTAGCTCTTTCAATCCGCCATATTTACTAGGGAACAAGACATCGCATCAGACGTTTTTCGCAATATTGGATTCTGGGGAATAACCTCTGTGGAAAAAAATAAAAATTCCTCATTAAATATACATAATGTGTTGTCCAGAGTTTCTGTTGACATTTAAAAATCAATATGGATTATAAACTATTTGTTTGTCCGCAGGTTTCAATACTTTTGGCCATTGTGGTGTATGTTTCTTTAGGGACACAAAATGTAAATTGGCCAAAAATAATATTTTAAAATGACTAACGAGTAATTTTTCCTCATGCCAAATACAATTTGTGACAACGTTTGTAAATTGTTCTAACACCAATTACTTAGTCGTCCACACTGTAAGGACATAAAAAACACCCGACGAATATATGCATTCATTTGTGGGTTCTGCATTTATAATGATAAGAATTCTATAAGAAAAATTCGCCGTTACTTGCTGCTGTTTATAAATGTTGATAATGTTTTTGCACCTGTCACTTTTCATGTGCCTGTTTTGGCACAAAAATAAATCTTCAGCATCTTCAATAGAGCTGCTGCACTAACTGCACCTTTATACCATAAGTTATAACGCAAAATGTTCAAGTGATTATGGAAGTGTAACAAGTGATGATTTAATGACTTGGGACTCTCTTTTTAATCGATCAGAATATTCAAATGAATTTTTGGCAGAGGAAAAATTCAATATGAAATTAATATTTTTTCTAAGTAAATTAAATTATAAAGTCAATTGATTTTTTTCGATACTGCATGCAGTCCTCTTGGAACGTACTTTTGCTCAATTTGACTCTCCAGGTATTTTTGTGCAATTTGTTTTATTTATGTCCTATATTATCTGGTTACCTTGTTACCCCTTAAGTTTGGGGCATATTAACATACCTACACAAATATATTTGTACAACCTCCTATACTCTTTCCTTTCCAATTGTAGATACTGTACTGCAAACTAATGAGAGTGACCTGTAATTAAGAGTTATCACATTGTACATTTATTTATAAGGTAAACATATTAATTAGAGTTTTTTAACTGCCCGTTTACCCTATGACATGATTCTTTCTTTATGGATTGCCACCTACCTATTTTTGTAATATTTGTCCAAGATTTTTCTTTGTCACCAAACATTGTTCACTTATTAGAACACTGTATATTCTGGATAATGCCATTGTGTACCTTTAAACTCTGTTGCTTGTAGCACGATACTTCTAACCACATACCCAACTATAACTGTTACAAATACTATCTCTGCTCTGATCTTTGGTTGTCCATAAATAACTCACTCCTTCTCTGGTTCGGAGTAGTTCGGTTCATTTGGTTCAATAATACTCAATACAAATTAAAGCGGCACTGGCACAAATATAATTAAAAAAAAAATGAAAGTTCTTCAATTTGCTAGCTCGTTCAAATGAAGAGCTAGGGGCCAGATTGGACGAAAGAGATATATTTTAACACATAAACTAAACATACCCCCAAACAGATAGGGCAGTGATATGATGAGAACGACAAAAATCCAGGTAATTTGTAGTGCCAACTTTTAAGTTTTCCATACTTTAATCACAAATGTGTATACTACATGAATATTTTGACTCCGTACTCACTGATTTAAAACAACAACGTTTATAGACCTGATCAAACAGTTGTGCATAGCGTGGGAAAGATGCGTGGTTATTGTGTAAAACTGCCATTTTCCGCTCGTCTTGCTGAATTTAGCGTCGCGGCGAACAAAGAAAACGAAAAAAACGCTAATTATAAAATCGTTCCTTTTACCCCATAACAGGAAGCTGATTTGGTCCCCTTAAAATCATTTCGGGTGAGGGCTTTTGGATATAAAGCCGTACAAAAAGCCATCAAAAATATCGATTTTTGAAAATCATTGGATGGCGCACATTTTTTCAAATGTGCCAGTGTCCCTCTTTTGAACGTTTATAAACTACTAACTAGCGGGCCGTAAGGCTCTACAAACTTTTGGCCTGCACAACTTTTTATATTGTACTTTTTTGTATCTTGAAAAAAAATCTTGCTTTTAAATGTCTGACACAATACACTAAGTTATAGTAAGCAAGTGGTGTAATTTCACGGATTGATATGGTACCTGGTATGCTTCTCAAAAGTACAAATGGCTTTGAACAGCCAATTTGAAGCATAAAATCAATATCACATCGATTTGCCCACCTATCAGCTGTACCAACTATAGAGTCATCTTGTGATGTGCCTTTTCAATGCACTTTAAGTTTCTACTAGTAGGCTAGCGGTCAGATCTCATAGCGTTTACAAAGTGACGCACCCCTAACAGTACAATAATTTTTGCTAATAAATAATCTAAAATTATGCAAAGATCAGTACTAACGCGTGGTTCTTCCACTTCTAGTATGTGGCCATTTCGTGAAAATGAATTCAATTCCATCTCCTTTTATTCCCTTAATATCAGTGACCAAGAGATGTACACCACGTTCCAGTGACTCCAGTAAATAATGGTTCTATTGATAAGTAAATCCAACCGTTATGAATAGGATGAATAGGATAACAGACTTCAGATTTCCTCCTGGGACTGCAAAACCCTTGTTATTGTCCATGACGTCAAAAGCTTTTAAATTGTTTTTCACACCACAACACCGCCCGGTTTTAGATTGAGCTAACACCTCTTCAATTACCACGAAAATAAAATTCAAAACTCTGATGGGAGTATTTCATCAGTTTTCAAAAAAGGAAAACAAAGATTAGCAAAAAAAAATTCAGAAGAAGTTTGAGTGGGCCAAAGCTAATGACCTAACATCTTGGTGGAGAACCCAACTCCCATAACTTAATCATATTAATATTGGACTTCTTTTCCTAAATCAATTCACCTGCTTTCATATAGGGGAATATATTTTTCGATTTCTCCTTATGACAGCAATAAAATTGCATAGAATGGGGTGCCGGCCAGTTACTGGTTTTGGTTCTGCACAAAGATTTAGGTCACAGTTTGCCACAAACAATTTTTTTTTTTTCTTTTCTCATGAGCTTTGTTTCCACCTTCGTGGTGTCCCTTTCGAATAAAGAATATAATAATATGGTCAAAGAAAAATGAACACACAGAGAACCGCGTAACTTAATTTATCGTGAAATAGGAAAGGTAATTTGTGTTCCACTCATGAACATAGCTTAAATCTAATCGGGGTGAGGTAGAAGACCTGCAAATCTTTTTTTTTCAGTGAATGGATAACCATGGCTCTGCAGTTCCAGATGAAAACGGAATCTGTAAGTGTTTGGTCCTTCCCTGCATATACCGAGCGGATTTACTTTCCAATAGCCCCATTATTTTGCTGGAGTCACATGAATCATGGTGCACATCCCCGTAGTCACTGATTTCAGGGCTTAAATGTAATTGAGTGCATTTACTTCATTTTCTCGAGAATGTGACATACTAGAAGTGAAAACACACGTAGAACTGATTTCTCTTCTTTTCTACATTTTAGGAAAATTATTTCGGAGAATCATGTACTTCCAGGGGTTCGCCACCTTGGCCTTAATCCGAGCATCTTTTTCTCTTTGGCCCTCATGGCCTATTTGTTATGCGTGTTCCCTCGGTATCACTGTTCCTATATAACTTTGTGGGGGAAAATTCCCTAATCGTCTTTACAGATGTGCTTGTTACAAATACATAAAAACAAGTTGATTCATTTCCTAAGTTTAGCAATTCTTGGGGCCTTTCCCGCACTTCCCTTATTGTGCAATCGATCTAACAGGTCATTTTGGCATAACATCTCGAATCCCCTTTCCTCTCTTTTTATCATTCCAGCACAACTCCCAAACGGGATTTAGAACACCTCCCCGTTTCGGGATTTTAGAACAACCGAACGGGACTATGAATTAAGTTGGGGAAAGGTCAATCCCTAGCATGTGGATTGGATTTCTGGATTTTTTTGCTAAAAACATTCACCGGGGTATTTAGTAAAGTTTTGGGGGTCGATTTTGAAACCAAAAAAATAAAAGTTCATTAATATGACCTCAATTTTGTAGTTCAACTTTTTTTTAAAATTTTGACTAGATTTTAGATATACATATTTACGATTTTTTCCCACAAGAAGCATAGTCCCGACCATTCACCTTCAGTTGCACCCGTTCCGTAATACTACCTGTTTTTAAAATCAAAACATAATAAGGAGAAACCGATTTTATTAAATATTAGTTTTCACACATTATTTTATCAGGATATTGTTAAAGCTTGAGTAACCGCAAAATTTATAACTCAGATTTTTTATGACTCCGGTAATAGATCATATAAATAAATGCAACGAGTTAACATTATTGAAACCAGCCAAGCTTCGGTATAACGCGGGGCATACATAGAGTACCACTTTTGGTCAATAAATTATAGGCATCTTCTCATAAGAGCCACTACCAAAGCATTTTTTTTTTGTTATCATAAAACAAAAACCCACCCAACAATTAAACAATTAATACTGTATTGGATTCAATCTCCCGGTGGCTCCCGGTCCGCCCTTTCATTAATTTTGTCTGTACCGTTTGTAGCTATATGCGTCATCATGTACTGAACCGTACAGCCACAACACAAGCGGGAAACAAACCGTCGGTCACACCAGCACTTTCTTGGTAGCAAGGTCCACTTAACAACCCGTATGCGTGGTCCCCGTAAACAACCTCAGTACACTTGACCGGCACTCAATACAAGCTACAACTAAAATTATTCATTATACTCAACCCCAGTTCAGCATCTGCCCATCCGTCTCCATTTACTTTGATATTCCTACCCCTCAATCATCATCATGCCTCATCAGGATCGTCTATTCGCAAGGAGTTTCCGTGTGTATTTTTTACAACAAAGTATTAGTGCATGGTTGTAAGTCGGGCATCATGGTATAAATACCTGGTACAAAGACTTTCACAACCTCACAAATTTCTGTAATGACCCGTTTCGACCGTGGTTACCACCATTAAGTGATAGTCTGTCTTTCTTGTCCGATATCTTTTCTTTCTTCACAACTACACTTCCCTTTAACTTACCATTACTACTTAAAATTAAATAAAAAAAATCAAGACTGGGGCACGACTGTATAATGCGACTGTACCACTTTGACCCTTGGAATATGGCAACTCCTCTAAGAATTGGGTTAATTATTTAGATTGCTTCCCAACAACCTTGTGAGTTTTGCATGCGGGACAAACAACAGGGAACAGGATTTGGGCCAATTGGATGTTTAGCACCCCGATTGGGACGGTATCATAATCCCCAATTTGGAAGTTGTCTGGGACTGTTTGATATAAACAAAGGTGCGGTTATCCTGTGAGAAATCTTTTCTCAAATACAATTGAGAAAATAATATTTTAAAAGTTGAAAAAAATCAGAAAAAAAATGGAGGCCATAATAACATCCTCTCACATCCTTCCTTCACGCCGTCCCCCTTAACCATTACAAACTCCAATTGTTCAATTTCCCTGCCACTTTTTCCCACCCCCCTGGCTTTATACCTTTAACCATTTTTGTGGTTAAATTTTACATACAGATGTTACCAGTGGCAAAGTTTACACTTTTTATTTATAATGTTTGCAAATTGCTGCCTTCAGTCCTATATTACAAATAAATTTGTAATAATAATCCCAAATTTCTAAACAATTTAGGCAGCTTCGGACAAACGGCACTCTGCCATACATTTCCTTCTTTTCCTTTGATATCTTATTTCCAGATTGTAATGCTTGTAGAGTTAACTCCACCTAACAAGTTCTCTGATTCTGTTTTCATTTTGTGGATGAAAGTCAACGGATTGTGATCCGTGTAACACTAGACTGGTGCACTGTTTACTCAAGTACACTTCAAAATTTTTGCAATGACAATAGCAATGCACGACATTCTTTCTCAATTGGTTGAGTAGTTTTTCTGATTGTTTGTCACACTTCTTAAGTATAACATACATGATGATCTACATCATTTAATCCGCTTGCATGAGAACTCCACCACACCCTACATCACTGTCATCAACTTCCAACTTGAATTGTTTTCTGAAAGTCTGGCGTCAATCAAAACGTCGCCTTCATCAAAATAGACTTGAATTTTCCAAGACGCTTTTTTTGCATGCTCTGACCACAACAAATTTTGGCGTTTTCTTCTTCAGAAGGTGGTCAGTGGACACGCAATTTCTGATAATTTGGACAAGTATTTTTCTGTAATACCCGACCATACCTAATAATCTCATGAATCTCTTTTACTCCTTGTGGTGGGGGAATTTCTCATTGCTTCAACTTTTTGCAGTGATTGGCCTATTTTTGGCACTTGTCCTACAACCTGCCCTAAGTATGTGACATTGCATGGCAAAATTCACTTTTCAACCAGTCACAGTCAAAACTGCTTGAGATAATTTCTCAAACATTGATGGAGCTGTTCACGGGTTCTTCCCATTTTTCCCTGTTACACAAGGAGATCACCACATTGCTTCACAATTCTCTTGTCTGCAACTACTCTGTTCACTACTTTGAAATGTTGCGGCAGAATTTTTGAGACCACATGCCATTCTCTGTAGTGGTATAGGGACCATCGGGCGTAACAAAGGCTGAAATTTCTTTGGCACGGTCAGATGAGGGGAACTTGCCAATATCCCTTCAACAAATCAAATTTGCTAACACATTTTGGCTTTCCAACTCTATCTATGCAATCATCAATCCGTTGAATCGTATATGAGGTTGGCTTTTTCGAAAATCTGTGACCAAAGAATGAACCATCAGGTTTGGGAACCAGAAGAACTGGGGAACTCCATTCCACTATTGCTTTGCTCTACTAATCCATTGTCTAACATGTATTTTCACCTCACCCTCATTTCTGACATGTTGCAAGTTGATTGGATTCACCCTACAGACCTGTCCCAAAAAACAAATTATACAATCAAAGTGAATTATTTTTGGCCAAACATTTATTTCATCTCAACTTGGAGTTTTACTGATTCTTTTTAGGAGTTTTGCAGCTTTCACGAAATTTTTTAGTTGTGTATTTGGGGGTCTGGTTCAAGAGTTATGGCTAATTCTCTAGACTTGAAAAACCTGTTTGGGCCAGTTTCGGCTATTCTGATATCAACAAAGTGCCATTGAAAATCACACCTTCAAGACATTCTTTATTGAAAATTCCAATAAACAGTAAGTATCAAGTGCTTGCTTATAAACTTTATATGTAGCAATGGCTAATCAATACATGTGCATTGGAAATTCAATCCAAACAGTCTTGTTGTGCCTCAGCGCTACTCAACTGAGGTTTCAGCAGAAGGTAGAACCATAAAAAAAAACACAAACCTTGTTGAAAGTAAGCTTAGACCTTTGAACACCCTACCACGCTTTCCCCTTTTAATTGCTCTTTGTTGAACACTGGCATCTGGAGGCAGTGGGGGAAAGAGGGGAAGGGTAAGTTGTCCCTCCACATGAAAGCGTTGTTCACACATCAGCTGAGACAAGCGTGGTCCACACACACTTTCTGTAGAACGTGTTACATTAGTTTTGACAGCATCAAATTCATTCACCAAATTCCATGCATTTCACGATTTTGTCCCCCCCTGTGAGTGGGAGTCTCTCATTTCACATTCGCATTCACCAAACACTAATTTATGGTGGGCTTGTTCACTGAAAAATAATATTGTGATTAGTTCAATGCATGAGAATACATTCACTCTGATCTGTACAATATTCTTTTGTTGAAAAAGGGTTTTAATACCACAATGATGCTATACGCCTTAATATCTTTAGTTTCTTGAACCTTCAGCTGAACGGCCCAAGTGGGTATTTTTTATCCTTTGTGTTCACTGACATATCTTCTCCGCTTAGGACCATCAAATTGGGATGAATAGAAGCGAGGATTTAGCTTAGGATCTTGTCTTACAACTAAAGTCAACATATCTAGCAAAAATGTACAAGTTTTTATATTTTTTATAATTTTTTAGTTTGATTTATAGTTTTTTATTGGGACAGTCTGTAAGGATGTTGCTTTACACCGCGGAGTCCCCTACATCAATGTCATGGTTATGACATGTGTCTCACTGTGTACATCAGGAAATATGCTTTTCGTTCCCACTCTGAATACTCTTTCAATTCACCTGTTTTGACTTTCTGGGAGATGACCTAGTTCTTGTCTAAATTAGTCAAGTATGTCAGACTTTTGCAATTTGACACCAAACATTTTTTTCTGTATTTACAGTGCTGTCTTGTTCAGGTGCAAACTCTGTGGTGTCATCATTTGTACACTCATCACTCACTCTGGATGAAACCACACAACGCCGCTAAAACAACATTCTCATCTCTTTCATTATACTCTTTGAGCATATTTAATTGACATAATGGTCTACTTTTACGTCTACCCCGGGTGTTTTGACTCACATAGTCAAGGTCTCGCCACTTTTTTCCAATATCTATGGTCCAGAATACTTGGCGTGCCAAAGGATGCCCTTGTATTGGAAAAAGTGCCAGAACTTTGTCACCTGGTTTTGAATACTCTGTTCCTGGCATCTTTGTCATATTACCATGTTTTCATTTTTGCCTGGCTCTGCTTGTGGGAAAAAGATTTTTGTTTGAAGACAATTTCTGTGCTCTTTGGAGCCTGTGTCTGAAATTGAGACACATAGTCTAGCAAAATTTCACATCAGGATTTACACACACCACTTTTCCTTTCAGTAGTTTCAATCTTCCCCGTACTTTGTGACCAAACAAACACCAACTCAAATGGACTAAATCCTAATGACTCCTGTACCTGCCGCCTGGTAGCAAATAACAGAGCTACTCCCTCATCCCATCCCTCTCAAATTCAAAACAAATAAGTTTGATCTTGTTTTATTTCAATTTTGGTGGTACCTGTCTAGGGCCCCCTGGGATTCTGGGTGGTATTCTGAAGAACTGTACTGGGAACTTCCCAACTGGTCCATGACTGTGTTGAAACAAACTGACCTGAATTGTGATCTTGATCCTACTGAATTGGATTTTGGAAGGCCTACTAGGTTAAAAACTTTGTTAGAGCTTTCACTATACTCTGTGCCCCCTAATATTTTGTGCAAGGGATAGCCTCATGGAATCTTTTGAAGCACACATGATGGTCATAATCTTGATTTCCTGACTTGGTCTTTGGAAGGGTCCTACGCAAGCTATTAAGACCCTACTAAAATGGCTCATCAAATGCTGGTATTGTTTTCAGGGAGTAGCAAGTGGAATTTTTCAGATTGAGCTTGCCCCACCATTGGCCAAGTGTGACACGTCTTACAATACTCAGACCCCCCCACATCTTTTCTGAGTGTAGGCCACCAAAAATGACTCCTAATTCTGTCATGTGGTTTTTCTTCAAGCCTAAGTTCCTGCCATGGGATTATCATGGGCTATGCCTATCCCTCCCATTGTTTACCTTTGGCACTACAATTGATCACGACCTTCCAATTTTTGTTTTTCAACCAGATGTGTTTTGATATCGGGATGTAGACACTGTTTGAACTCTCCAACTAACACAACTCCTATAGGACCAAATTTTGCCCGACTTTTCTTTTGAGCGAAGCCAGCGATCAAACAATTTGGTCCCTTTACACGGGCAAATTCATCGTGGGTCTGGTCATCCTTTTCTGACGACCTGAATTTTTGTCCTAATTGCCTTCTGGGCACCACTTCATATGCTTTGAGCACCCCGCTGCTTACCTCGTCATACATCACTACAATCTGTCTAATGACATGGCGAATAATTTCCTTCGTGCTTTAGCCCAATACACTGACTTTAGCAACAGGTCCCACGATTCTATGGGCCATTTCAAGCTTTTATTGGCATTTTCTCAAAGTGTACGAAGTATTTGCCTCTTCTGTTTCCTTTCCTGAAATTTTGAAACTAGCAATATTTTCGCCTGATCAAAACCAGGGCTTGGGAAGAGTCTGACGAGCTAAGCCTGATGTTTCAATTTTTCTAACTCTAGTTGAAGTTCAAGCTCTTTTTGTTTATATCTGCATTCCATTTCCTTTTGTTTCATTTCCATTTGCAACTTTTCGTTTCTAATTCTTTGTGCGTTCTCATTTGCAATTCCATCCATCTCGTTTTGTTTGGATCTCTTGTGCATTTGCATTTGCAATTTTTTCTTTTTCTAATTCATTCTTTTCTTAATTTCCTTTTTGCATTTCATCAAGTTCTGTTAAGTTTTACGGGCATCACTTGTGCCGTGTTCCAAAACCTCTTCTATCCTATCCATTATGAACTATCCCAACATCTTCCTGTGACAAACTTTTCACATCAAATTATTTTTGATGACTTGCTTTCTCATAGCATGTTTTGCCCCAAGTCCTAAATGCTTGGCTAGTTCATTAACTCAGGCTTTCTCACTCATCAACTGTCTTCCATGTTATTTGCCCTATGAACACTGCTGGATCAAACTCCATTGGGGGCTGTACCTACAATATAATATTGACTTGAACCAAACTACAAAGTCGTACATGTAATACACCAACCAAATTTTTGTTATGCCTAAAATATGTGTGCACAATGTTTATCATATTAATCACAATTTTAAATGTGTAATTTCTGAACAATAATGCTCAAGATTTATCTCAAGTCAAATTCCGAAGGACGAGCCCCCATTCTGTTATGACGTCTCGTAGACGTTCAGAAATACCTTTCAAACACAAATAAATGTGCCTGTGACAAGTGCCTCAATTTTATATAATATAACAGATTTTAATGATTTGGTAATTGGTTCAAGCATTTGGTATGTCCAAAGTACAATTAATCTACACACTTCAAAATTACACTTAACAATTCTAATCTTACTCAGAGTTTTCATTTGTCCTCCAACTAAACGTAGCGTTGCAGTTCAACGATCATAATGTCCTCACAGCGAGACTCCAAAATGACAGCTGCAAAGTCACGCTTATAAATCCTCGGTATATCCATTGAATCTTCTCATGTCCTTAAGTTAACTTTTGTCCAGCAGTACAAGACTACGGGGCTTTCCTCGACGACGCTAATGTTCCACACTAATAAAATCCAGGTAATAAACCACCATCAGTCTGTCGCTATGTCCTCAAGGAACGCACAATTGGAGTCCCTTTTAGATTCCGCAAACTGAAGCTTCTTTGGCTTAAAAGACGACAGCAGACAAATATATTGCTATCAAGCTCCGGGCGGCATCCAAAATATTAAATCCGGCACTAGATGTAGAACTCAATCTAACCATTATTGTAGAGTAAAACTAGCTATAATTATACCGTATAGCTCCAGAGCTCTAGTTTATCTCCTGATTTTCAACTGCTGGCCCAGTCCCTCAGTCACAAGTACTATTTAACTTCTCAAACCTAGATTTTCCTTTCAACAATCAACATTAACATCATCACCATGCATAACAAACCTGAACATCACATCACTTCCATATATAAATTTGTGGGGAAATCCCTGATCTTACCAATGTTTTTTGATCTCAAACATAAACAAGTTGATTCAGTTTCTTCTAAGTGTGAGCATTCTTGGGAATTCCCCACTTCCCTTATTGAGCAATCCTATCTAACCGTTGCATTTTGCAATACCAACTCTAGGGAAATCCCCTTTTCTCGGTCTTTATATTAAACAAAGTGCTTTTCAATGTGAAAATCTTTCTCAATTAAATTGAGAAAAAATATTTTTTAAAAGTTTAATCAGAAAAATGGAGCGCATATATCACTATAAAAAACTTTTCTAGTCACATGCATATGTTGAAATGTAAGCATTTGGTGAATTAGCTTTTACTTTGCATATCGGTTGTTAGCTTCCTCTGTGAGTTTTAAATGGTGAAAAAAACATGCCCCAATTTACCATTTCTCCATAGACTAACCATGTAATATTTTAGTGGTGTTTAACCTGTTATGATGTTCTTCTTTTGGACCTCCATTTATTGTTAGCACGCCCCCATTGCATCCGTTTGTAAATAAATGTTTTGTCGAAATCTGGAGCAGTCAAGTACGTTCAACGTGTGATTGTGCTCGCACATCCTTGAACATTTCGTGCGAATTTTTTATTTCCATTATACATTTCTGGACAAAACTGTGTTAATTTGAAACGGCTACACATAGGGGTTGTCTTCTTTGGTATTGAAATGTACAGACTGAATCGTTACATGGGTGGATTAAAGGGGATGGCCCGTAATTTATTTACTAAAGTGTATCTTCTTGATTGAATTATTTGCCACCAGTTTCGACGAAATCGGACAACTCTGACAATTTTGCCCCAAAACCTTTAACCGTGTTTGCCTTATTAAGCATCCCAGATAGAGCAAACTATGCATGTTTTTTAGCAAAATCTGGCAAGCATGACAAGCAAATTTTGTTTTTCCATGTTCTACCCTTTTTCCAGATGATGGATTTTAATATGATATTCTATGATCCTTTTATAGCATACTGACACATAATTAAACTCTATTACAATTATATTAGTGGTGGGTAAGGGAGCTGTCATTTTCTTGGGCCGAGGGGTCCTAAAATGCGGATCAACCTATACTATTTTTTCATGAGCCCCCCATACCAAAGAGCTGCATTATTTTGTGACACCCCCCCCCCAAGAAAACACACTGAGCTATGTATGATTTAAAATCAAAAACACAATTTACGGAGCCCAGGGCCTACTCAAGAAGACTGAGACAAGCAGTGGAAGGGTCCCTCTGAACATGTTTGTAGACTATGTTATACTAACAGTGTGCTGGTTAAATTTATTTTACAATACGAGTATAAGTACATGAAGCATTGAATACCCAGGAAGAGAGACAGAGAGAATGCAAGGGGCGTAACTAATGGATGTGATACCCAGGGCAAGATGTTAAAGTGTCCCCCCCCCCGGCCCCCATCGCGTTGCACGAGCAATCACGGGTTGGTCCAGGGCCCGCCTTAGGCAGAGCCCCCGGGCCTTCACGGGTTTTAGCATGTTTGAGTGCCTTCGATCTCATTATCTTGATAATTTTGACCCCTAAATCAATGTAATAATTTTTGTGACCCCCTGCTTTTCATATATAGAAAAAAATATGATCCCCTGCCGAAGAAAATAACAGCCCCAAGATACTCATTTTTCACGTACATCATGTGTGCTGATCATCCATTGAGCAGGCTCATTATATGCCGTAGTGGCGCAATGAATTACTGCATCATCTAAGCGAGAGGTTGTGCGTTCGAGTCCCATCCACTTCATTTTGCGATTAATAATGTAACGTTCGCGTTGTCATAAATTTCTTTTCGCACTCGTATTTATTTATTCATGTCAGTAATTCACTAAATATTTAAGCAACTGACATTTATCTCATTTATAGACATATATATCTAAAGTTCATCTAGACGACGTATATTCTTTACATTTGGTATTTGATTTCTGAAACAAATAAAACGCGTACGTCCACGTGACTGAATTGTGCATTGAATTTCCGTTGTCAAGCATTTATCACACACTTCCGGGTTTCGCGCGTGTAGCTTGAATTTTGTTCCAGAATTATTGATGAACATAAGTCTAAAAAGGGGACAATGGAATAGCATCTTGGTAAAAACACGGTCTTTGACAGCCATACACATGAGATGTCTTGCTATATGGGAGTGCCTCAGGTTCGTCCCTGATAGTCGCGCAGGAAATTGCCCTGTGGTACCATAACTTGGGGCGAGTAACCGAGTTGAGGCTATTTGAGGTGTAACTTTACGCGCCATGTCTATCGGACGTGTATTTTACGAGCAAAGGTGACGAGTCTTGCTTTGATCAGTCTAGGTGTCTCTTGCCAATTCCTTAAAACACCGTATAAATGAAAACTTGCTCGTCGGTACTAATTATTTTGGTATTTATACTCATCACAACATGACACAACAGCTAAAAGATCTTAACTAAGAGCGACACTTTAATCATTTCTCCGTTATTTGTAATTATCTTAATAATTCGCTGTATTTATTTCATTATTTGGGCTTGCTCATTTTAATGTTACTTTTAAAAGTATACTTTCTGCATGCCCATCATTAATTTGTGTATTAAATATGCATTCCGATATTATGCATTTGCAAGGTTTCTTCATTTGTAGAAGAAAAATTCTAGGAACAAAACTTGATCAAGCTTTGAAATTGTTAGAGATTAAAATTAAAATATCATTGCCTAATGAATATGGTTTTAATAGGTTCCAACCATATTTTGGATGACTTGCAATTTCTCTATCTGGTAAAAAACCTGAATTTGAATTGAGACTTTAACATGAACAAAATCCATCATTAGTTGTTGTTTTTTCGTCAAGGTAGTCTTCCTTTTTCCACAACGTACTACTGCAGGGACAACTGATAATTATCTAATTTCTGACTAGCGTTTTTTAATAAAATAAAAGATGCCTCGGATTGATAGCTTAATATGACAGATTTGTTTTCAATTAAGTTATCTGTATGGGGCTTTTATCAAGGACACAAGTGGTGGACAACATTATATTTTGCATTAACATTAACAATTTGAATAGCTTTTGGATAAGCATTGCAGTTATTAAAATCACAATTGTCATTTTGCTAAACTTTAAGTGCCGATTTTCATCTACGTTTGCTGATAATATTCTCTTTTAAAATGCATCACGCTTTTTACATTGCGGTTTGAATTTCCTCAGCTAAAGCAAAATTCAATTTGTAACCCGTCAAAGGTAAAATGCTTCGTGTATATTTTCAAAAAGTAAATACTTTAAATTCTATTGACCGTATTTGATTTGCTTTCCGAAATATCTGAACCAGTCCTAATTTGACTCGTGCTTCGACGACGGGAGTGTTAAATTAGCTCTTTGAATAACCTGTTCGGATCCTCCCGCTCGGAAGTGTTAATAAATTAGCATATGGCTGGTGCAGTGAGCTAACATTCAAGGATCTTAAGTCTAAGTAAACTGTTGAAAACCAATATGCCTAATGGAACAGATTCATGGTGAATTGCACAGCTAAGGGGTTGAGTCGCACAAACGCGTCAACTTAAATCCCTACTCTGCTATTTTTAATTTGAGTATGGAACTAGTGAAGGCGTTTTGGTTCTCGTCGATGATCATTTCTGATATAAAATAACCAAAGAAAAACACATTTTGGTTACATTGTGTGGTTTAAATTTTACAATATCTATGCGCGAAAACACGATTTGATAATGTCTATTTATGGTGGGCAGTCCTCCAAAATACATATGTCCATCAATGCTAGACCAATATTTGCTTTGTTGGGATTTCGCTGGTACAAAGTGGGATAGCAGAACACCAATGTTGGTCCGATATTGTCATCGCGGTAACCATCATAGACCTGGTGTGAAGAAGATATAGTCCACCGGGAGCCATATTCCGGGATCCATAGACGAGAACGGAATAAAACGCGAAACTAATGTTGTGTGAATAGTCAACTGAATCGAGTGCGCTTTTCCTTACCGTTGTAAGTTGACTATGAGTACGGCGGACTATAAAAAACGTCTACACCGGTTTGACTCAAAACCAGCGTTATTGGAACAACATATTGCTGATGGACGTATAAAGGTTATCCTAACATTCATCAACGGTGGTTGTCATAATTCGTCAAACATTGGCATGTCTTTTTGAGACGTGGTGGAAATAATTTAAGAAGGTGTTTCAATTATTCAGTCATTGTCGATATCATTGCACAGGTCGTGTGCATAGTTTAATAAAGACCGTAGAAATGCTTAGCTCCAACGAATGAATACATGCGAGAAATTATTAAGGGGAATAAGAGAAATGACCAGTTCTAGGTTTGTCCAACTTTACTTAATGGTACATGACTTAAACATTCTGTAAACAGATCACAATACAGTCGGGGGGGGGGGGGGGGATTACCAACTATAAGAATGCGCGCATCTTTCATCAAGACAATCAAGATTCACATGTTACACCTACATGAAATCGTTGTTAAACAATCTTAGAGGCCTTAACACCTGGTCAGAGTTGAACCGCTGTCCATTTTCTACCCCACAGTCTGCATTGGTTTGAATTAAAAATAACATTTACATTAAAATGTATTTACTACTGCCATGATATACGTTGGCCCATACAGTCATAAACTACCAGATTTTCTCTAGGAGAATTAAATTTCTCTAAGGATAGCAGGGGACGTAGTGAAAGAGTGTGCCCTTCGGATGAAATTGTGTGTTTTTACAACACAATACTTTAAGGCATTGATAATCCCTAAAATGATGGAAGCCTTGCACCCCCCCCCCCCCTTTATGAACCCCAGCGTAGGTTTCACGTTATCAGGAGTCAAATTTAAACATCGCCAATCCTGTTGAAAAACACAATGACAGTTGACACTCTTTCATCAGATTACAAGGATCTTATCTAAAAAGGTAATGGTTTACACTATCGATGGCTTGGTAGTTTCGGAGTTATGGGGTAAAAACTGTACAAATGGTGAAAACGTAAATTTTGGTGTGTACATGGATAAAAAAAGTAAGGTTGTTTTGATTCAGGTAATATGTGATTGCAAATTGTTCCTCCTCCCAAGCTTAGGGATTGAAATAAGGAATAGTTTGCCTCATCTGTTATGCTAAGTTTTCACGTTATCAAATAAAAAAGGGTCACAGGTCATTAATCCAATAGATGCCCAATGTTCGCCATTTTGGTTAATGCCAAACAACTAAGATAGTCAAACTATTCCTATTATTTCATTCTATGAGCTGAACCAAACAATTGGACCCACGTTTTACAAAAATTGGAGCAACTTTTAATTTTTGACCACCGTACAAATCAAAATGACTGTTCACACCATTCTTACAGTTTTTACCCCATTACATTCCTTACAAACCGTGTAACCTTGAAATTCAAGCTGGGGGCCATGAAAGGGGTGTGCTAAGTGCTTCCATCGATTTTTTAGATTATCACTGAATGCATAAAGTAGGCCTACTTGTGTACCGAAATTCTTAATTTTATCCAGATTTGCACATTCACATGAGATCCGTTCACTACAGTCCCCGACTAGGAGAAATTCCAGCCAATGAGAGCACTCCTTATGTCTGAATTTCTCCTAGGAGAAATTCTAGGAAACATTCCAGTAAATTCGGCGCAAGTTTCACCTAAGAGAAATTAATTTCTCTAGGAGAAATTCCAGCAAATGAGAGCGCTCATCCTGGCTTAATTTATCCTAGGAGAAATTAATTTCTCGGAGGAGAAATTCCAGCCAGTGAGAGCGCTCCTTTTGGGAGAATTTCTCGCATCTATTCTGTGCTTTATTCCGTTCTTACGAATGATAGTCATAACCCTAACGTCCCTAGAGAAAAATCTGACGATCACCACCAAAAAGGGAGTTAGCGTTATTTTTCTTGTTAGATCTAGGGGCAATTTTCCCTTAAAATAAGGCAGGGGTCCACTTCGTGATTTGTTTCAAAAGGGCATTTAAATGCAGTTAAGGGGCGTTAGGGATATAGGACATGTACTGGCTATATACAGAGTGTCCCAAATAATTAACTCTCAGGATAAGAGCTTCTTGTCGAAATGTGGGGTTTTTAATGTATTATTCCTTTTCTAATCTTTAAATCGTTTTTTGATTAATATACATTAAATCACCCAATCGATGAATACGGGCGCACACATCATGGAATTAGATTATAGTGTAAGTAGATGACTTGCTAATATACTTTGAATATTGTGAGGATTTCGAAAACCACGCAATTTATACTCCTGCTTGTACAGTATAACAGAGTGTCTATACTATTTTGATAACTTTTTTTCAGCAACGCATATTTCAGCAAACGTCAGTAGGCGCAAATATCCATTGCACTCTCTTTAACAGATACCCTCCATTGGGTCTGTCCCGAGACAAACGGTTGCCTGCAGGATTAAAAAGACAGGTCAAGTAGTGCGATATTTAGCAAGTCGAAGGAAGTAACTTCAGACACTATCAGTGGGCTCTTCAAATTTCTTTGTGACTTTACAGTCACGGAGCGGTTCTCGATTGACGAAGGTTGTCGTGTACCTAGGCATGCGTACCGGACCGTTCCTGGACTGTACCTACAAACATCAATAATTTGACATTACTTCTTTGTTTACCCATTAATTAGACTGACTTTGAGAGCAATATTTGTATGCCCTTACACCTCCAATACTACTTTCCCTGGTAGCTTCCCCTTGAGGGGTGAAGCAAAAGAAATGATTTCGAAGTCGGGAGCGGGGGAAAAATTGTCAACAAAAATATACCTCCACTTTTTGAAACGCCACTGAATATAGTTCAAAGCTCTTCATGTAGTCGTAGAATTTGATTTCAACATTAATTGTCACTGGATAATAGTTTTTAATAAGATGGTTGATTACAGATTATAAGATTTAATAAAAATAAGTGTGCTACAATAAGTTTTGCCACTGATTATGACACTCTATGGCGGAACACTTACAATAAGGTAATATAGTTAAAGTTTAAAAGTTAGGAATCAATCAAAAATACCAAGATATTGAATGACACAATGAATGAACGTTTAAGTGTCTACACGGCTCCTCTGCTAGCACTGGAACAGCGTTAATGGCTACAGAGTCGAATATCAAAAATAATTGTAAGTGCATAATTAGCATTCCAATGAAAATATCGAGTGCGTTGCTAAAAATAAGAAATAATTTCAATGATAATCTACAATAATATACACTATGTGTTGAAGAAGCTATGGTCGAGTCAAAATGGCTGCTTAGCTACTAACAACTCGGTAATACTGGCTCCGTGAGAATAACAAACTGGGTTAAAAAGATTTAACTGACGTGCTTTATACTATAACACCAAACCTAACTGTTAAGCTTCTTGCATTGAAGTATTACTGTCAACTATTTTAGAAAAGGTTAATTAAAATAACAAATAACTTGTAGCATTAAAAGGCATTAACATTTTATGCCATGATACACTATTCAAACAAACTTTGGTTCAAAAATAGTAGCAAAAACGAGGTATCTTAACTTCCCTACATACGTAACCCAAACTAAATGTAGAGGCTTGGAGGGCCCCTCGGATAAGCTTGCCATATTCTAGAATCCAACCTTTTTATTCCCCCCCCCCCCCAATTAAACCACATTGTGTATTTCATGATATTGAAACATTTAAAAATATTTCTTTCAAAATGTTCAAATTTGCCTTTTTATTCTGTATTAAACAGGAGTAAAGGCGCACTGTCCCTTTACATCATGTATTCATCTTTATTTTCTTTGAAAAAATATCACCATATAGTTTTAAAGATTCATTTTGAATCAGATCTACCGTTTTGATGACAGTAGCAATTGGATAATTCATAAATCTCTAATAGACTGCTCTCAAAATAATTTCTCGTGACCATAAACAAAGCACATATCTTATCATATCATTTTAATGAAACAATTCAGCAAAAAATATTTTGCAGGTGTATGTTTAAAAATGGAGGGTTTTCCAGTGACCTTTGATAGGGTGAGTGATGGGATCGGGGCTGATAAACGGAAAGTGGCCCTTTAACTAAAAAAAAATGATTATAAACTCTAAATCGAATTGCTCAGTGAATATATTGGATTTTCTTCATATCTTCAAAATATTGAGTTTGCTATTTCAGCGTTGGATATCCTTCATCCATCCATTAAAGGAGACGTAATTTGTTATTTAAAAATATTCTTTTGTTTTTAGTAACTGTAGGTGTCATCAACGATTTTCACATTACATCGTCAAGTAAATATCTCGAAATCATTAAGTTACATCGATTTCTACAGATGTTTTAAATAAAAATTTGGATGCTCCAATGAAAAGAGGCCATAAAGAACTTCCATTTTAAATCCTCCAAAAGAATTATAAGTTCCTCAACTTCATAATGACATTATTCGTATTTTATAGCAATGATTATCGTGATTGATGGCTTGAAAAGTAATGTTCAGCAACGCACTTGTTTTCTACCATCAGTAATTTTACAATTGTTAACTTCAGTCCGATAAGACCTGTAGGAGACTCCAAGACACTTACGTATTTATGCGTTTCTCGTAAAACACGTAAACAGAGACGACAGACTAGAACATTTCTTTTCTTCAGGTGAACTGTTCGGGACTCTAACGTGCTCAGAAACGTCTGTAAAAAAATATTATATAAATATAATACGATACATTTTTAGATGACGTTTCTCACGATTCCCATCTTCTGTACGTTTGTATTGATTCCCTTGCTATGACCATTTACTTGCAAATGGCGGATATTTCTCGGATTAAAAATGATAACATTTCACAAGTAAATACAAGCATAATCGTTTACCGGCTAAATAAATAATGGCCAATCGTTAATATACAAAATGGCCCTCATTAAAACGTGAGTTTGTCGCTAACAAAGCGACTTCAGTCGCTATTACATACTTATCTGGATTCTACACCTGATCCCATACGCCAGGGACAATCCTAAAAATAAGTTGACCATGGATTTTTGCGACGAGCAACTGGAGGTGAGGCTGCGATAGGTTTGGAGTCCTCTAAACTATGGGCCTTTCTAGTCGAATATTCCTGTTGGGGGTTAATAAAAAATTATGTCTTATACTAAGTAAAAGGTCTCACAGACTTGTAGGTAGAAGTTGATATCTTGTTGATTTTCCATCCTTAGATTATGCTATAAAACCACACACTTGCCCCCAAAAGTTCCTGTTGTTACTATTTTTTAATTTTAACTTTTTTAAAATTATTTTTCCAAACACTTAGGGTGCCAGACCAGATCTTCTGTGGTGTGAAATCTTATACCTAGATGTCACTGTTTCATTCATGCGTATTTTAGGTTGCTCGCTCTCTCGCCCTACAACTCTCTGGTAAAACACGCGCCAAGTGCAACAAGAAATGAACATTGGCGTAAAAACATAATGTTACCTCTCAAATGATTTTTGACGATTTTCTGATGGCAACGTTATAACAATAGGCAACAGCGATTTGAATTCTTCAGAAAAAGGCGCTATACAATGACGTTAGTTATTGTTCATACCAACTTGGGGTTAATTTTTACTATTCACGCTTTGTATGCCTCTAGGCTCTACTCGGACTAGGGAAAGTGCCCCTGTACCCCCCCCATGTTCGACGTCCTTAGCTTACTTTCTCGAATGCTCAAGTAGCGCAGGTGGCATACGCGGACGTGACGCATTTCGTATCTGGGTTTGCACATCTTTGTGGAGTATATAGTCACATCATGTATGATACACTTAACAGCTTAAAGCCACGATCACGATTTCTCAAATGTAAACAAATCGCACACCTATTTTTCATCAACCCCCATTTTGCTTGTGTGTATTGGAATGGTTGTATATATATATTAAAGACCTCGTAAGTGGCGAAGCTTAACACGCCGTATTTGTCAGAAATGACGATTTTTATGCATTTGTTTACTAATTAAAGTCGTGATCCGACTTTTATTAGTAACAAACAGTCCGTACATGGCATCTTTACTCCAAACTCTTTTTACTCACCTGAGTAATTTGTTACTCCTTATGGTAAGTTAAAAAGTCAAGCTCTTTTGTAGAGTAAACTTGACTCAACAAAGTTGAGTAGCAGTTTTAACTCTCTTTTACTCAACAGTTGAGCTGTGACAATTTTTTTACTCCAAAATTAAAAAAATTAAAAAAATTAAAAAAATTAAAAATATTTTTGTACTGTATTTGAGTAGATTTCTTGCTCCACTGTTGAGTAACATTTTGACTCAACTGATGTTGAGCACCCTCGTTGCCCAACTGTTGAGCATCATTAATTTTACTCAATTGACAATTGAAGTAATACTTTGGATGCAGGTAGAAAGCAAAATTTTATTCATCATGGAAGTTGGCTCACCAGGTGAGAAAATGGCTTGTTCAGTATAACTCACATACTCGAAACTTCCAGAATATTCAATTTGATTTGGATTTCTGTAATAGAACTACACTTCCAAAACATCAAAAGAACACAGGCGGTATTCTTGTATTTAAAAAATACACAGATCACAAGGGCATAACTTTCATTATCTTTTTACCTTTTTTCTTCTCGATGGCCATGGTGGTTCAAAATCATGGATGTAATGCACGCTGCACGTCGTGCAGTCATGTACCGATGTCCATGCCCCAGTAAAACTATTGGCCATAGATTGTCAGATTAATTGTAAAACTTGCTGGCATAATGCCCCCCTCTAACTTGACTGAGCAATAGCGAATCACCATTTGAATACTTCAGCGCTCACATGATACATGCAATCAACGGTGAAAGGTTGCCGATTCATAGCTTGAGTCAGGTACCGTAGACATGGTCGGGGTACGCGGAAATCTCTCGCCAAGTTCACATCATGACAAGTCCATTGCATCACCGCAATACTATTATTATTTTCTGATTATAACTTGTTGATGTAAAATGTCAGAATGGCCAGCATTTCCGCGACACACTAGCTTGTCATCTGCCATTGATATGCCCGCGGCAATTCTTGGGCCACACGTGTCTGGGATCGTCAACGTTGCTTAAGATACTGGCATCCACGCGGTGTACTTTTTGATCCGTTATTGCGGGTCAACTATTTTGTCACGCAACGTTGAGTTAGATTTCAAACTGCTTTACTCAACATGTTTTCAACAATTTTACTTACTCGGGTTGAGGAGTATAAAGGGAAATTATGTGTTTTTAACGCCATGCTGATTAAATCTTGACTCAACATTTCACTCAACACGCTTTACTCCCCGCACTGAGTAAAATATTTTTAGAAAGTGATTCAAAACAGCTGTTTAAGTGGTTTAGTGCCTGTTTTTGCAACGAAGAGTCAATATAAGGGTTGATGATGACCTAACACTAAAACACTTGAAGCAATTAAGACACAAAATTGGCATTTTGAGTTTAATAATAATGATTGATATTCCTTAAAACCCTGATACTTCATCATTTCCATGTTAGATTTTCTTTTTCTTAGCGATGGTAGATTCATTTCGTACACTCATGAAGGTGTGCACTGACTATTGCAAAATTCGTGATATACAAGGTGCGAGAATTTCATGAACCATTTTCTTAACCTTGTCAATATAGCTTTCTAAATTCAGAAAAGAAAAGGAGAGTGCGTTCGCCTTTTTCGGGCAAATTAAAATAATAAAAACAATGAAATATGTTTGTATTTTTTCCGTAGTTATCCGTCATCCCTGAAATCAACACCACGCACAACAACATGACGGGATTTGTGTTTTCTTTCCTCAACGCCCCCTACGTGAACCATGTTAAACTCTGGTATATTTAACCAATCAGAAATGAGCCGGATGACAACTGCTGTTGTGGGAACTTCCTTCAGTTTACAACACCAAACACGTCAGTATTAGAAAAGGTAGAAACACGGTAAGATAAATTTGCCATCTGATACAGAACCCTTGTCAGATGATCTGCATAATAATACAATTGTAATAACCTCCGATAATGACATTTCTGTGTATGGTTTTGTGTATAGTGGCGAATCAGCTGGGGGATTTTTGGTATTGCCAACAAGTGTCTTGGGACGAGACTACTTCATAGCCTCTTACCAGCCGTACAGGGAGGAATGGTCGCAATTTGCCGTGACAGCATTGCAAGATGACACTGCGGTGATAATTCAATTTAGAGCGATAGTCTCATTCAGAGACCAAATCTACCGTCCAGGTGATAGAATTGAGAAAATATTGAATAAAAGAGAAAGCATTTTAATTAAGAGTCACGAGGATCTTACCGGCACACATGTTCAATCAACAAAGCCAATATCAGTTGTGTCTGGGGTTTCAGGTGCAATTGTACCCAAGGGCATGCAAACAAAGGACCACATGATAACACACCTTATTCCTGTTAATACGTGGGGTACAACTTTTACAATCCCACCAATACCAGGTCGAAGGTCAGGATATCGTTTCAGGGTCATAGCAAGTTGTCCTGTAACGACTATTGATAGTCCGAATTTACAGATACCAGTGTTAATGAAGCCAGGTGACTTCTACGAATGTGATGTGCAAAAATCTGTTCTTATTACCAGTGTAAAGCCTGTAATGGTGGTTCAATATGCGAAGAGTCAAGCTTTTAGAGAGGGGAATAAACCAAGAAACGATGGAGATGGTGATACTTTAATGCTCGTTATACCTCCTTGGGAAATGTATCTAACCAAAAATATAACCTTCACAGGGGTCCAACTTGTTGGTATGCAATCGTTCCGAAGTTACATTTCGGTTACAGCTTTGTGTTCAGAATTTCCAACACTTAAACTTAACGGTGAATTGATTCTCGGAACTGAGATCTACTTTGAGAGAATTTGCACAAGACAAGCACTTCTTAGCGCTCGCCGTTCATTTTCAATATCAAGTACTACCGCAGATTCCAAATTTTTAATACTTGTGTATGGTGCTGGTTTAGAGATTTCCTATGCCTACCCGGTCGGATTCACTTTTCAGCAAATCAACTGTGATGGAACGTTATCCAACGATGCAAGTAGTGCGCCCACCTGTTGTGAAGAAGACACTGCATATAAATCCTCCTCTACGTCTTATTCCTGGTCATTTTCTCCTAGTTACTCCGACGGCGCCCAAACAGAGGATTATTACGCTGGATCTTCTGAATCTGATATTGAACCATCAAAACCTGATATCAAATTATCTTCAGTTCCATTAAATGATAGCCCAGGCAGTGGCGGGAATGATGTCCTCCCAACATCCGATAGATCTGAAGATCCGGCTTTTGTCGCGGATACTATTAAGGATGGTGGGGGCGCTTCTCCGTGTCTTACGACAGGTAAGCTGTTAAAGGTCCCAGGAAATGAGATGATAAACCTACTCCAAATCTTTGTGGGACATTCCATTGCAATAAAAAGGGCCAAAAAAAGAATACACTACCAGTGACATAATTTGTTAAACTATTGATTAGTGTCATGAATAGATTCACACCAGTCACGTGGTATTTTCGATTACTCTCTGATAAATCAATGGTACCACAAATGATGTCATCACCAACCCAAATATTGAATGCTTTCTAGTCCCTCCTTGTAGATTTGACACAAAGCACGTCAATTCTATATGCATTTCCTGGGACTTTTAACAAATTAAATCAGTAACAAATCAGGAAATAGCATTGGACTTTCTACAAATCAGGAAATAGCATTGGACTTTCTACAAATCAGGAAATAGCATTGGACTTTCTACAAAAGCAATCAAGTATAAAATCCTCCTTATAAAATGCGATTCAAGTGCAACGATTGGAATGTGTTCACACAGGAAAGTTTGCTTTTAAGAGAATCATAGGAAAATACAATAAATAAATGCATCAATAAGTTGTCTACTTACGTTCTGCATCACCACACTTTCAGCTTATTTCCACTAAAGACATCATTCATGAGCATACAAATGCAATCTTTTCTGGTACCCGTTTTCTTCCAGTCATTGTACTTGATACCCACAAAGGAAACATTCTAGTGGATTTTCTGATCACCATATTTGAGATTTAAAAATTAAACAAAATAGGAAAGCATAGCATAGAGACTTTTCTCTGCAAATGCAATCAAGTATAAAAGTTATAAAATGCAATACAAGTGCAAAGATTGGAATGTGTTTACACAGGAAAGTTCATTCTCAGAGAATCATAGGAAAAATACAATAAATAAATGCATCAATAAGTTGTCTACTTACGTTCTGCATCACCACACTTTCAGCTAATTTTTACTAAAAAGACTTATTGTCAAGAGACTTGTTATAACTCTACAATTATCAGCATTGTTGCTATGTATTTGTGACATCGTTCGCATGAGCATACAAATGCAATGTTTTCTGGCACCCGTTTTCTTCCAGTCATTGTATTTGATACGTACAAAAGGAAACATTCTAGTTGAATGTCTGAATACCATGTTTGAGATTAAACATAAGCTGTGATCCCTCGCTCCCTTAGCACATGAAAATGATAACAAAAATGCGTGATTCTTTCGTATAATGTTGTTGGATTTCGTTCAAGCGCAATTCAGAAAGATTTAGTTGGATCGCGTTGCCATGTCGAGTGTGTCATTATCTGTCTCATTAGTGACCTCATTGCCGGTTGGTGTCGCAACGATTTCAGAATCCTTATCATCGTAAATTAGCCACTTGTTGTTTGATACTTTAATTATATTCACGGGGGTTATAGGTTACACTGTGCCTGTCATTTCATTGTAATATATGACGACGTCGTATATATGTAGGTCGATTTATCAGAACCTAGTATTTTTCGGGCGATTTCTTTAAATTCTGGACCTTTGAAAAATAAAGGGGCACACCCCCAGGCGGTGGCAACTAAGAAATCCGAAATTTTGAAGTCGTCATTGGTTTAATACATAAACTTGAAATCTTGACGAAAAATCATTAATTCTTGACAGGCAGTGGCGGTCAAGCCTCATTCATTATAGCAACACACCAAAAATGTCAAAAGAAAATACAACAATACTGAGTGCAAAACACAAACCAATTTGGGTGCTTTTATATGGGTCGGTCATGTGTGTTCCCATGACCACATACGACCTCGTCCTCGTTCATACAAAAACATGCAGAAATAACCTTTCAGTGGAGTTGACTCTTGAACTCCAACGGTTTTGGAATAAGAAAATATTCCTTGTCAACATATACAAAATTCAGAATTTTTCGTCAAGATTTCCCTTTTACGTGTTAATCCAATGGCGACGTCTGAAATTTGGATTTCTTGGCTGCCCTCCCCTGATTTTGAAATGTTATCATGCTGAAGTGTTAAAGATCCATGGCCCAAAGTAGGAACCTCAGATTATTCCGGAAGTGGTCAAACATTTGGTGTGTGAAGAAAGTTGTTCTCATTTACCATGAGAAATCTTATCGGCGAAAAAAAAATCCATTTTGGTAGACCAATATACAGTATTCTATATCATTTTAAGGCTCATATCAAAATGGATTAAAATATCTGCATGAAACTTGGGGTACTGGGGTCAAGTTCATTCGATCAAGATGAACAAATTACATGTTACTAGTATTAAATCGGTTCATTTCCCTTTAAATATAACTCAAAGTGTGTGGATGTGTGTTTGTCTGTGTATGTGCGAGCAGTACGTGTGTGGGGGTGTGGATATGTGAGTGTGCTGTTTATGTGTGGGTGTGCGTGTGTCTTAATCTACAAATGGTATGAAAGAGTAGGGGTTGTTGAGATAACAGTCTTTATAATTGCTATTTTAACTGTCTTTCAGCATATCTTCAAAGGAATATATGGATTATGTCGGCCATTACTGTTGTGCTACATTGCTTGGTAACATAGATGGCGCCCTTGAAGTCGATACATGCAAGTATGTATTTCAATTGTGATGAAATTAAATATTATAAAAAAACATATATGTCTAAATTGGTGCCGCGTGCAAAACTGCTCTCTTTTAAAGTATAATATTTTGACAAAGACACCGATCTGTTAGTGTATATGCCCTTTTGTGTGTCGTGGCACATGGGGATACCTTTGGTAGTGTGTGTATCTGCCATCTGTGTATCTAGGGTTAAAATGTTAACCCTGAACAATTGCATGGTGTATCCACATGAGTCGATTAATTTCTATGACACTCGGATGCAATGGTCCTTGGATAGTGTCCCACTTTTATGAAACCTCATGTGACCTTGCTGACCTCATGTGCCTTTGCCCCATTCACAAACCCTTTTTCATTCCTCAATCCACACGGCGGACGACACATGCGTTTGTGTTGGAGGTTTTTTTCATTATGGCTTTAGTCAAGATTAAGTGGCACACCACTAAATAACTCTTCCATTGAAATACATCAAAATAAGCTATGATTCACGTTTTTATTTCCACCCCATGTGACAATATTTTTCGATAGTTTGCCTGCATTAGTGTCTTAAACTAATGTAAAATACACAAGTTATGCAAGCGTAGAATAATTATTGAGTAAATTTTTACCTGAATTCAAATAATTTTCTTATTTCATATTTCGGTAAAAATAAAACAGCCATCATGTAAAGTTTACATAATGCGATAAAAAAATAAAAACGAATAGATATCGACTAAATACCCTGGGAATTGCCCAACCCTTTACCATGTTTACTGACTAACTTTTAAACACATGTATATTTCATTTATTTGATATTTCCACCTCATGTGACAATATTTTTGATATTTTGTTTGCATTAATGTCTTAAACTAATGAAAAATACATAAGTTATGCAAGCATAGAGTAATTAGTGAGTAAAAAATGAACAGTTATTGGGTAAAGTTTACACAATTCCGTAAAACTACAGAGTTATCAAGCAAATTTTACCTAATGAGGTTGTATATCTACATCTCTACATAGTGTTGTGTATGTTTTATCTGTGTGTTAAAGTAACCTATTCACGAGGCTTTATTATAAACATACGGTACGGTAAACTATAGACTATCGAGACTTCCCTGAACATTTTTATATTTAATCTACTATGCCCTCACCACAAGTTTAAGCAACATGTATATTTCATTTAATGCACAGTGACCAAGCATCTCGAGAATGGATTGAATGGCGCAGCAACCGATGATTAAAACAAGGTACACCGGTATCGAGGAACTGTTCAGCAGCCTAATTGCGCACTGACGAAATGAAAACCATGCGTGCTTTAAGAAATTGTCTCCAATGAAGTATGAAGTAATAGGGGAATACTAAAGGAGGTACGGTTAGACTTTTCTAAGGAGGTGTGAGATAGTTGACGTTGACTGGATATGGATTTTCTATCAACTTCATAGTGTGAGATCTCCTGTGTGCCATGTGAGCAGCGTTTTCACAATCAGGTTTAACAGTATAGTTTCTTTCTTTGAAAGAAATGCACCCAATTTACTCCACTGGATCAGTTGAATCTCCTTTTCTCCCATTCTTTTCCGTTTTTTTTACAAATTGATCGAATATTTTGTATTTTTAGTTTCCGTTCCTCCTCTCTTTCTTCCCCTTTCTCTATTTTCTAGCTTTTGCTTTGTCCTCTCTTCTTCTTTTATTGGCTGTGTTCTTTTTCCTAAAGGTCCTTCTATTATTCTCCTACTACCGTCCTCGCAATCATGTCAATGGTACATTGCTTGCCAGCTGCCCTAAGACGAATGCGTTGACCTGGCCTCTAATTCTGGTATGCGTATTGTTGAACTGCTTAGGTTTGTTTCAAATAGTTGCAATAAGCAGAAGTGTGTATGAACTTTATTCCATAAGACTATTGATTTTCGTTGAACTAGGTGATATCATTGGGTAAGTTGGAACACATGCCTGAATTAGAGGCCAGGTTGACCTGTTTCGCACTACTTAAGGTTTGTTCATACTTCAGCTGGATCTGCGTTGCGTTGAATTGCGTTGCCGATAATATCAAACACTTTCTGCCGCAACTCAACACACCGCATTGCAAATCCTGTTAAAATTAATCTATTTCACTTTACTGCAGTTAACGTAACTTATATAACGCAACCATACTCTACCATATACTCACTTACAACGTTATATGGCTCGGACAATTTTCTTAAGTTTTATACTGCTTTGTCAACCGTTTCTTGCCTGTCTCAATTTCTTTATTGCTGACATTGCTCTGTGCGAATTAGTTTGGGTGACATTTGGCAAATACATATGATTTAAAGATGGGTGACCCAATCATAGTCCGATTTTTCCGATTTCCAACAAATGTACTACATTGGCCCATAGGACAGTGTGTGGTAATAAATATGATGTACCACATTTGGAGACGTTTTTGTTCATAAAACCAAAAAGAAACATTTCCTGGACCTAAAATTTCACCGGTGTAATGAGAGAAATATATGACCTGAAGAAATCAAAATCTCATTTGTGACGGAGTAAGGTAGCTAACAGCTACTATCCCCTGAGTCACTGGAAGCTATTAAAATGCAACTGGTTTTTGAACAGCTTTCATTTTTCATACAATTCAATGCAAGCTTTACTTAAAACAATAGAGAAAGCACCTGCTTGTTGCCTTCTTCATTGAATTGATTATAACGCCTACTGCGACAGGTTAGGTACAGCTGCTGGTTCCTGGGTCTGGTCCCGAGAACAAGTCATGGTGAAGCTATAAAGCAGGTTTGGAGGCCAGGTGCGACACAGGTGTGTGATATTTGTATTTGGAATGAGGAATTCCAATGTTAATGGACCCATCGAACAAAAGAATCAAGTACACACAATGCGTATGACATCTAAGCCTCACTATAGCCCATGATATGTACTTCCAGTCGCGAGGGAGTAGGGTGAGGGGTACCTGGCGAGGCTACTGATAACATGAATCAGATCAGCATTGCCTTGAAGGAAAGGGGACCTTTTCCCTAAATCGGACAAAGTGTAGCACTATCTGTTCATAGCATCCATCTTTCGAGCAGCCGAATGTTCCACGTGATAAATCCAGGACAAATAACAAGGATACACTTTTGTTGGTATTAAAGACAAAAATGTTATAGACCAACGGGTGAGTATATTTATGAGGTTTAAGATGACTCTGACGTGTGAAACACGAAATTAAAGGTGGAGTGAGAGATTTCACATATCAGGTATTTCAACAAAATTGAAAGCCCTGATTTTTGCACTGACGTAGAGCTTTCCACCATAAATATCCCCATGTGAAGGATTAAGCTGAGAATATCTTTGGTACAAAATTCTAATTTCCTATTGGTCCAAATAGGAAATTTCAGCCTGTGTTTTATATTGAAATATAAGCAAATGAAATTACTTTTTGTTTTCACTTTTAAGACGTATATATAGCCAAATACAACTTAAGAACTCTAACATAAGTACCTAATCTATATGAAAACAATACATATGACAGAAAATATGGCTGCCTTGAAATCTCTCGTTGCACCTTTAACAACTTACAATATACAGTTTCAATACTCTTGAAGAGTAATGGTACATAAAAAATGGCATAATCAGCAAATGTTACATCTTGCTGATATATAAACTTCAGACGTAGGATTATGCTAAAACGCGGATCATGGACTGTCCAACAGTTTAGGTATGGATTCAAGTAGCCACCAGGGGCTTACTAATTCTTTCCATGGACGTGTGTTTCAAGACTGATGACTATCAGATGTGAGTCTTTTAAATAAGCCGCATGTGTACATTCACTTTATGCCTTTTAACTAGTTGTATACTGTTAGGTAAGAAAAACACGTGTTTTGAGGTGACAAAACATTTTATCGCAAATAAAGCGAATTACTTGTACTAATTAACTATTGTGAATGTCCACAATCTAAAATTTTAGTTGCTTAAAAAAAGGGGAAAAACGCAAGTGTGTAAACGATTGTAAATGTTCATCCTAATGAATGGTGTACCTATTTGTAAGACTTGTGATTGTATTGTATCTTGATAAGTAAATTTATGCAAAGGTTAAGCATTTGAAAAAATGCGCGGTCTTTTTGTGCTCTGGGACATCATTAAATGCAATATAGATAAGAGTTCTATGAAAGGAAACTGGTAGAAATCATTTATATTAAGATGGTGGAATAGTGTACACCATTGCAAATTGAAGATGAAAGTGAGGTGGTTTCGATGAAGATGATAAACGTCTAAATATTAAACACCTTAAGTATATTAACGCATATCGATCTGTATCGTTTCAGGGTTAGTCGAGATATTAGAGATCCTTGGTTTTCCGAAACGCGGAACGTAAACGTTTACGTAAAGATGATATATCGTCTATGATTGGACCAAAACGGGTCATATGACGTCTTACGTGAACGTTTAGTTCCACGTTTCGGAAAACTAGGGGGTCCCTATTTTGCAAACTCACCCGCAAACGTAGACGTAGAGAAGTTGCTAAGAAACAAAAGAACAACAATACTGGGAGCAATGTCAGGAATGTGGAATGATGGGCTCAAAGTATGCCAATAGCAATGGCGGCCTATATCTACGTTTGAGGTAGACGCCGACGGCCAAGCCTCATTCAATGAACCAACATTATCAATTAATTTAATATCAAGCGCAAATCAATATCAAGCGCTTGTGTTTTAGGCGTACGCCTGACTTCTTACGTCAACGTCAGCTCACGAGCGTGATTTTCAAAAGATTTAAGAGCACAGAGATCAGCAAGTCTTCTGAAAATCGCTCTCCGTTTAATATTTTTGCCACGGAGTTTGCCACTAACAGTAAGGTGTCCATAGCGTCATCCCACCAAAGTCGAGAGTTTGCTTTATCTGTACGATTAGCCTTAGTAACGTAAAAAGACGGTGACCATGTGACCGACGGGATCGTTCTCTGCAAGAAACTCGGAAATTGGTATTTTCTGTTCGTTAAAGGGACAAAAAATCCAGCAAGTATGGAACAACATGATGCAAATATTGACCATTAAACTAAAATGCAAGGGCGGAATTCGGATCACCGAAAGTTTGAGAATAACCATACGATTACAATGATGTGTTTCCAGTACAGTATCGCAGTTTTACCATGCACAGTGTAAAAAAATGTGATTTAAAAACCGACAACCTTCTGTTGCATAAACTCCTAGTAAGTTGGTAGCACCACACAAAACGGGTATATTTGACCCAATAATGCTAAGGTTACTCAGCTTTGACTAAGGTTTTACTCAGCGGATCATCTAAAAAATATGTTTTGATTTTTTTGCAAACTTTGCAACAAGTAGCGCAACGTCGTACGTAAGGGCTAGGGGAACGTGCGCCACAATCAAACGCCCTTAACCAAACAGCCTGTTCTTGTCAAAGAAAGTTCCCCAATTTGCATGACTCACGCTACGCCGAGAGTTCCGTAACCTGACCAATCTGACACACTTTTTTTCTGAACATTATGAATTCGGGAACCCTTTCCCACAGAATAAAGCACAGAATTTAATCCGTTTAAGGGTCCGAATGGTAAGTGTGTCGTGTAGTGTAGAAACAAGTGTTGTCAGTGGGTCAGGTACGTAACTCCCGCTACGCCACTGTTTGATAATGATATGCGAAACACACATTGCCAATTACAGCAGCAGCGAGCGAGAAAGTATATATTAAAAACCGATAATTTTTTAGAAAGACAACGGCCACTATACTTAAGACTAACGGCCAAAAAAATAGAGATGAGTATTACATAATGTTGCCCTCTCTCATCCTCTTAGGGGCAAGGCTTCACATGTGAATTTCATCTGAGCCAATTTCGCAATTGTCGCTGGCTATGCGGCGTTGTCAGATAATGCCGTGTCCGTGTGATTGATGTGTCCTACCATCCATCGGTCTATTTTGTTCTCCATTGGGTGCTGTTAGACATATTTGTTTCAGCACTGGACAAGTGCCTCGTCACACGGTCACGGTTATTCCGTACATGTTTCTATGTTAGCTAGGACATTCTCTCAAGGGGAGGACACTTTCTTACCGGGCCTATGCATATGTCACACAAACACCATGATAACCTATTCAAATCTGGGGGCGGAGGTTCTTCTTATCGTGTTCAAAAACTGGTGTTCTCAATTGATCCAGCCAGAGATGGTACAACGTCTGGCTGCTTCACTGCAATTACCGCAAGGTCCATTCCATAATTTGTGCATTGTTTGCGCCAGCAGTGGGGCGACAAGGAAGATGTTCCATTGATCTGTGGTGCTGTTACACAACACAGGTAGTGTCCTGATCTGCTTCCAGATAGCACCCTTCTGAAGGGAAACCTAGATCGGTCCAATTGCGCTCATCTGTTGAAGCATCGCCATTCAGCCTATGAGGAGTCAGCTCCAGGTGGGAGGATGCTCAACAGGTTCAATACCAATAGATGTTACTTGGTTTGATGGCAAAGTCTTTCTTTCACAAGGCGACTCTCTTGGACTCCGTAGAAGACGTTTCGAGAGTTTGCTTTCTTTACGATTAGCCTAGGAACGAAAAGACGGTGTCCTGGTGACAGACGGGATGGTCTCTGCAAGAAAACTCGAAAATTTTGTATTTCTGTTCGTTAAAGGACAGAAATCACAGCACATAAGGAACACCGTGATGCCAAATATTTGACCATTTAAACTAAAATGCACGGTCGGAATCACCTGAAAGTTGAGAATAAACAATCGATTACAAGGATTGTGTCCGTACAGTATTCGCAAGTTTTACCCCCTGCACAGATTAAAAATGTGAATAATAAAAACGAACAACTTTCTTTACATAAAATACTAGCAAAGGTGAGTACACCTCACACAAAAACGGAGTATAGTTTGACCCAATAATGCCTAAGTTTACTCAGCGTTGACTTATATTTACTCATCAGGCTCATCTAAAAAATAGTTTTGCTTTTTTGCAAACTTGCCAACAGTAGGTAACGTCGTAAGTGCATGGAACGAGTGCGCCCACAATCAACGGCCCTTAAAACCAAATCCAGCCTATCTTGTCAAGAATGTTCCCCTAATGCAGACTCACGCGACGCCGAGAGTTTCCGTAACCTGACCCCATTCGGACAAACTTGTTCTGGACACACTTATGGAATTCGGAAACCCTACAGGAATAAAGCACATTTAATCGAAGGTTTCGAATTTTTTTAAAGGGTGTGTGTAGAAAAAAGTGTGGTCGATGGGTCAGGTTTACGTAAAAGCTCCCCGCTAAGCCCGTTTGTAATGACATGAGAACAACACATTGTAAGTATAAGAATTACGCAAGCGATCGAGAAAGTATATTAAAAACGCTAATTTTTTTAGAAAGACAACGGCACTTATTATCACTTAAGACTAACGCCAAATATAGAGATGAGTATTACATAATGGTGCCCTCTCTCAATCCTCTTAGGGCAATGGCCTGAACATGTGTTCTTATATCTTCTAGTTGTTGGCTATGCCCAGTGGCGGCGGAACGATTTTCAAAGTGGAGGGGGCCATTTGGAACGTTATCTGAGCAATTCGCAATACTCAGGCCGTGTCAGATAAGCCGTGTCCGTGTGACTGAGTGTCCTACTACCCATCTGTGTATCGTGTTCTCCATTGAGTGTGTATACATCATTTGTTTCAGCACTGTACCAAGTGGCCTCGTCTACAAGGTCAAGGTTTATTCCGTACATGTTGCTATAGTAGCTAGGAACACTCTCATGGAGGATACTCAGATTCTTTACACGGGGACTGTGCATATTATCACACAAACACACCATGATAACACTATTCAAATCTGGGCGGAGGGTTCTTCTTATCGTGTCCAAACCTGTTGCTTCTCAAGTATGATCAAGCCAGAGATGGGTACCACGTCTGGCTGCTTCATGAATTTCGCAAGGGTCATATTGTGCATGTTGCTCCAGCAGTGGGAGACCAAGAGAGTGTTCCATTGTCTGTGGCGCTGACACAACACAGGTCGTGTCCTGATTGCTTCCAGATAGACCCACTTCTGCAAGGAAAACCTTTAGATCGGCCAATCGGTTCTCAATCTGTTGAGGATCGCCATTCAGCCCATGAGGAGTCCGCTCCACGTGGGAGATGCTAACCCAGGGTCAATACCAATGATGTTACTTGCGTGATGGCAAGTCTTTCTTTCCACAAGGCGACTCTCGTGAACCTCCTTAGAGGACTGTTTCAAGAGGGTGGAATTGCTTAAGGAAACTCTCTAGGGATTTAAGCGGTTGACAAGCAGGTATCTGTCCAGACATAGGGTGCTTCACATAGATATTGGCTAGCTACGCTCTTCATGCTCGCTACGCTTACGGCGGATGTTCTGGTGGAGCCATTCTGCTAGGATGTATAAGTTTCCGTTGGTGTTGGGACGGAGGATCTTGTGATGAGCCGGCAGGAGGCAGTTAACACTGAATCAAGCTTATTGGCATGGGTTGATCTTGCCCATACAGGGCGGCATACTCTGCACATGAGTTGCACAGGGCAAGTGCCGTCGCTCTTAGGGTATGTGGGCGAGTCCCCCATTTGTGCCAGGAGTTGTTCAAGATGTTATTCGCGGAACATCTTACTCTTCGTGTCTCGATGTGGGTCTTACAAGAGAAGGTGTGATCCAAGGTAACTCCTACGTAGATACCAGTGCTCCAGGGGTGTTCCCAGACCCATGAACTTTAGATGACGTTGGCTTCACGTTGCGTAGATGGAAAGCACCCACCTGCGTCTTAGATGGATTTGCACGTAAGTGGGTTTTCCTCATAATAAGGGGTGAGTTCCCCAAAGCTTTGGAGAGTCAAGTGTGAAGTCGGCATCTTTAACAACTGTGAAGTATGCATCTTGTACGCTATTTCCAAGATCGTCTGCATAAAATAAAACTGACAGGTTCCTGCACTCTAGGGCGTTGGTATAGATGTTGAATCAGGAGAGGTGCAAGCACTCCCTTGTGAGAGACCATTCTTGAGCATCGGCATCGGCTCTTCTTCGCTCCTAGCTGAACAAAGAACAATAGGTTGCCAGCAATCCTCGGATAAGCTCATTCAAGGGATGTCCTTGGTAATTTCCAGAATCTTATCAGTAGGCATCGTTATTTACAGTGTCGTACGCTGCTGATAGTTCGATGAAACACAGCTCCGTTACCATACCTCTCGAAACCATCCTCAATGTGTGGAGTGAGGTTGAGTACTGGTTTGTTATTGATTGCCTGGCCGGAAACCTGCTTGTTTTGGTATGAGTTGTTCGTCGATCACAGGTGCGTACGATTGGCAGGAGACGGTCAAAGAGCTTGTAGGTATAGTGAGGAGTGATATAGGTCTGTATCTCTTGGGATTGGATGAATCTTTCCCAGGCTTTAGGAGTGCCATAAAACATGTGCAAACATGTGCTTTCCTCCAGATCCTGTGGGAAATAAGGCAGCAATTGTAGGCTCAAGAAGCCATGCCTTTGCTACTGGGCCGAGATTTTTAGCTGCCTAGTTGAGATGTTGTCAAGGCCTATGCTTTTCCTGGTTGAAGTTAGCAATATCGGATTTTCATTCGTCCATGTTGAAGGGGCGAGTGGAACCAGGGTCACCAAATACCTCTTATGGTCGAGTTTGATCTTCTTGGTTCTTGCTGCACTGCCATTTAAAAGCAGTTGGTGGCAACTTGGTTGGGAGTGACAATATGGCTGCTGCTGAGGTTCTGTTGGATCACCTCGGAGCTTTCGAATGGAAGGACCCATGCTTCTGCGTGAGGGTCTATCGGTGGATTCATTAAAGTTGCCAAGTTTTGATCTTTTCCTGGGAGTTCCTCTCCGAATACATGTCCTCACCTTTAGCAGTTGTTTCAGCCGAAAAAGGGATCAGCTTAAACATGAATCTCGGGCAGTCTTGTTCACCAGTGGGCCAAATTTGTCATAGTTATCGGGGTTTTGAGCATCCTTCTTCACGTTCTGATCCAGGTCATCAGTGACACTTGCCAGTCTACTTTTCTGTAGTTAAAGCGACGCTTAAAACGGCACTCTATTTGGGCCTCCTGCAGCGTTGACTTGGAAACCGATTGGTCGATGTTGAGTTAGGGGAACAGGGGATCCAGAACAATATTGCTACACAGGTTAGAGAGTTTTACTAACAATAGCGAGATCAGGGTTGTAACTCTCTTCCAACGGGTGCTATGGAATGATGGCGGCAGCTTATACGGTCGTGAAGGAGACGTAGAGGTTGACTGTCTATCCATTCTTTTTCGACCTGTCCGTGTTTGTTAGTTTCATTGTAGCCACTATTGGGTACTATGGCTGTGAATCGCCAATGAAGAAGTGAGGTTTGTGTAATTCCCAAGGCTGGAGTTGAGGGTGCTGAAGTCTACTGATAGAGGTTGTAGACGGATGTAACTATGGCAGAGCTAAGCTCAATGGTGAGACTTCGAGTGTTGTCATAAGACATTGAGGTTGCTTCAACTGCGGTGCTGTTCTCACAATATAGCACTTCCATAATTGTCCATTGTGGTCTATCGGTGGCAAGGACCATTCCTGGTATTGGTGGGACGGTGGTTATCGAGTCCTCTGTGGGTTTATGCAGACATCGGACATCGCATTGGAGATTGTACACAAATCAGCAATGGTGTTACTTTTGCATTGGAAAAAACCCTCCCACATGCAGTGACGCTATAGTCAAGGCAGACCTTAGGAATGCCTCGCTGAGATTAGTCATGATTGGGTATACTTAAGAAATGATGTTAATGGAAAACAGTGTTGGTGTGTAGAGATTAGTTCGCTGCTTGGCAGTAACTAACAGGGGAGACCACAAGACGGTTCTCTATTCTCCCCCATTTACCTCTCCGGAGGTAAATGTATGATACTAGTGTGTCCTCTAATTTACTGTAGGATTGTCTTTTTATTTTTGGACTTGTAAAAATCCCAACGATCGAAATTTGTGGAACTCCTTGTCGTCCAATCGAAAAGCTTTCCTCATTGCTCTCTAGATCCATTTGTTTCAAATCGTTCGTATTTCGTGAAGTGTACAGATTCCCATGAAAACCACCATTGAATATAGGTTAAAGACACCAGAAAGAAAGGCCCCATGTTTTTTCTAGAACTTAGATCACACCTGAAGTGAACAAGCCGAATGCGCCGTCGTTATGTAAATATCATTAAAATATGATTTAGAATTGCCAGGAGTACCGGTGTATTCTGTTCAGGTAACCACCCGCGTAACAACCTGAGACTCAACAGCCATTTACTAAACTTGAAGATTGAAACACCCAGTGCACATACCCAATGAGCTGGCATAACATGGTGGTAGCCAGACCATGTGTAGTGCACAGGGTATTCAATGGATTACAATAATCCGCACGTGTTTATCAATTGTTATCATCTTCAAGTGGAGTAAAAACGACTGTCAGGTCTCAGGTGTTTGTAACGCAGGTGGTTACCTGTCAGAATACACAGTTACCTCCCTCCCTGGAGAATTTTCTGTTGGTGCATGATCAGAAAATCAAAGCATGATTTTCTATGGGACGATTACGTTAGCAGGCAAGTTCAAAACATAGTTTGGGGTTTTTTTGTGGTTTGTTATTTGTTTGTCCAATAAACCTTCGAATCATTCTCGGGGGTGTTTCGACAGCGATCAGTGCAAATTGAGAGAAATTCATATCTCAAAAAAAATCTCCAGGGCACCTCTAAAGGTCTAAGTTCCATTGTGGAGAGAGTTTTGCGCTTATATTCTATCACTGTGAATGCTGAACGTCTTTAAAAATAGTTTTAAAAAGTCGGGTGCGTCAATGTACTGTAATTCAACAGTGATAGAATAATAAGGTCTTCAAGCTTAAGCAGAATATTTCTGGGGTTTTATCATTTATCAGTGAGTTGTGTTAAGTATTAAATATTTGACTTTTGTGCGGTGTTAAGTGTTTAAGTATATGAAAACTATTACCCAAGCCCTTAACTCTTGAATTTAGAGTGTTAAAATCTGAATGTATTATGAATTTAAGTAGCAAAACCTCAATTCTCTATGGAAAAGCGCTAAGTTGGGAAACACATAATTGGTAAAAAAATCACACTAAATTTTGGAAAGTTATCAAACTCAGGGCAAATAGCACTGAATATTCTTCTCTGAATCATAAATGAATTGCTCAGTCGACTTTTAAAACGGGATGTGTCATATATGTTTATTACAAAACGGGACTGTGTTCATAATGTGTTATATACATATGTAAAAGACAAACAATTCAGCCGTATTGTTTGAAAACGCAATATTTTTGCCGAACCAATGTATACACGAATCAGTTCAGAGAAACTAAAAGGGGTCATCGGCAAAGGTGAAAAAAAGTTGGATGATCTTCGAGAGGTATTATCATGGTTATGAAACTTTCGCCTCAAAATTTGCAGTTGAAGCTTATTTAATATTTTAATAAAATACGAAAGTTGGACATATTATAAATGACAATTTTGAAAAAGTAATAGTCACGACTTGCAATGTGTTAAAGAAAGGTTTACATTTGCATAAAAACATATGAGCATAATCTGTTTGGCAGGAAAATGTTGTTTTAAATACTTATATCAGTTTCTATTGCTATTCAAATTCAAAGATCGAACAAGATCAGGGGTGACTTAAATTGTCTGACGTGTTCGCTGGTTCCACACCTCTTCTTCAATATTACAGGGAATAGCAAGTTTTTCGGAAAACTTACGAACATGTTCAGCCAATTTGGGGAGCGCCGCAGTGTACTTGTTATGCGATGTATTCAAACGAGAATGAAACTGAGAACACGTGTGTCGAACGAAGCAATTATCCTTGGATTTTAACAGAGAAAGGGGATTTAGAATTATACGGTGGTCTTTTGTCCGTGTTGAGTAACAAACATTTACACAAACGCCAGGCCTTCAACGAAATAAATGCAGTCGAAAATGCCGCTATGCTATGTATCACCGTAAATATTTGTCAATAGGGGGGTTGAAAGAAGGAAAGTTTACATCTTAACTAAAATTGCTCAATATGACTCGTAATATATTTCAAATTGGCCCATAGTGGTTTGACATATGTTGAATTCGATCCAACTCGACCCCAAACCAACTCGGCCCCAAGTCAACTCAAATTATTCTACCACATTACAAAGCAAAAACATTTTTGAACATGTCAAAATCCGAAACAGCGGGACTAGGTGAGCCTAGTCTGTTTTTAAACAATGTTGTGTAAGTTTTAACTTTTACAGAATAGAGTCTCCCTAAGGTAATTTAAGTTGAAATTAATTTGTTACAAGTAATATTTTCTTACTGCGTATACTTCGTACCTGCTGCCTTCTTACGAAAGGGAAAATTATTGTAGCCTTCATACGTGTATATAAGTAAGGTTACCATTAATGTTGATTGGGAAGGGGATCGTTACGTTACGATTTAAGCAGATAGCAAACAAAGAGTGTGTTTTTTATTAAACTATTAGTGGTGAAAGTATGTTGGAAACGGAAAAATACATGTTGGACAGGAATTTTCGAAATTACCATTTGTAATATACCGTTTATTAGGTTTATACTTCTTCGAAATTGGGTATTTTAGCATTATCATTTTTCTGACCTGATTTTATCCGTTAACACCGTTGTCGATAATTACGAAATGAGTCATTATCATCATAATTTCATCTGTACACAGAAACAAAGCTTGCAATTGTTAAAAATTTTGGGAATACCGTCTACCTTTACAGTACTCTAATGCAAAGTTATGAGGGATAAGTTGTTTTTATTGGTGTATGTTTTATTTTGCTGCATTGTTCGACATTGGTTTGTATGGGATCAAATATGGAACATAAGTACCGTTGTTGTGAATAGTCCTATTGCAATGCGACACAATACTTGGCCCTTAAAACCAAATCCAGCCTATCTTGTCAAGAATGTTCCCCTAATGCAGACTCACGCGACGCCGAGAGTTTCCGTAACCTGACCCCATTCGGACAAACTTGTTCTGGACACACTTATGGAATTCGGAAACCCTACAGGAATAAAGCACATTTAATCGAAGGTTTCGAATTTTTTTAAAGGGTGTGTGTAGAAAAAAGTGTGGTCGATGGGTCAGGTTTACGTAAAAGCTCCCCGCTAAGCCCGTTTGTAATGACATGAGAACAACACATTGTAAGTATAAGAATTACGCAAGCGATCGAGAAAGTATATTAAAAACGCTAATTTTTTTAGAAAGACAACGGCACTTATTATCACTTAAGACTAACGCCAAATATAGAGATGAGTATTACATAATGGTGCCCTCTCTCAATCCTCTTAGGGCAATGGCCTGAACATGTGTTCTTATATCTTCTAGTTGTTGGCTATGCCCAGTGGCGGCGGAACGATTTTCAAAGTGGAGGGGGCCATTTGGAACGTTATCTGAGCAATTCGCAATACTCAGGCCGTGTCAGATAAGCCGTGTCCGTGTGACTGAGTGTCCTACTACCCATCTGTGTATCGTGTTCTCCATTGAGTGTGTATACATCATTTGTTTCAGCACTGTACCAAGTGGCCTCGTCTACAAGGTCAAGGTTTATTCCGTACATGTTGCTATAGTAGCTAGGAACACTCTCATGGAGGATACTCAGATTCTTTACACGGGGACTGTGCATATTATCACACAAACACACCATGATAACACTATTCAAATCTGGGCGGAGGGTTCTTCTTATCGTGTCCAAACCTGTTGCTTCTCAAGTATGATCAAGCCAGAGATGGGTACCACGTCTGGCTGCTTCATGAATTTCGCAAGGGTCATATTGTGCATGTTGCTCCAGCAGTGGGAGACCAAGAGAGTGTTCCATTGTCTGTGGCGCTGACACAACACAGGTCGTGTCCTGATTGCTTCCAGATAGACCCACTTCTGCAAGGAAAACCTTTAGATCGGCCAATCGGTTCTCAATCTGTTGAGGATCGCCATTCAGCCCATGAGGAGTCCGCTCCACGTGGGAGATGCTAACCCAGGGTCAATACCAATGATGTTACTTGCGTGATGGCAAGTCTTTCTTTCCACAAGGCGACTCTCGTGAACCTCCTTAGAGGACTGTTTCAAGAGGGTGGAATTGCTTAAGGAAACTCTCTAGGGATTTAAGCGGTTGACAAGCAGGTATCTGTCCAGACATAGGGTGCTTCACATAGATATTGGCTAGCTACGCTCTTCATGCTCGCTACGCTTACGGCGGATGTTCTGGTGGAGCCATTCTGCTAGGATGTATAAGTTTCCGTTGGTGTTGGGACGGAGGATCTTGTGATGAGCCGGCAGGAGGCAGTTAACGCTGAATGAAGCTTCTTGGTATGGATTGATCTTTCCCAACAGGGCAGGCATACTCTGCACATGAGTTGCACCAGGGCAAGTTGCCGTCGATCTTAGGGTATGTGGGCGAGGACCCATTTTGTGCCAGTGAGTTGGTTCAAGATGTTATTGCGTGAACAATTACTTTTCTCTTCGTCTTACGATTGTGGGTATTATAAGAGAGAGTGGTCAAGGTAACTCCGACGATATCTCGGCTCCAGGGGTGTTTCTCAGACCTGTAACGTTTACGTGACGTTTGGCTTCACGGTTGCCGTAGATGGAAAGCACACCTGTGTCGTAGATGGATTTGCATGTAAGTGGTTTTCCTCATAATAAGGCGTGAGTTCATCCAAAGCTTTTGGAGAGTCTCTCTTCAACAACTCTGAAGTCGACATTCTCGGTGTGCGTAATTCCAAGATCGTCTGCATAAATAAAAACGACAGGTTCCTGCAGTCCTAGGTTAGTCGTTGGTATTAGATGTTGAACAGGAGAGGTGCAAGGACACTCCCTTGTGATAGGACCACTTCTTGAGCCTACGCATCGGCTCATTCTTCGCTCCTAGCTGAACAACGAAGAACATCATTGTTTGCCGCAATCCTCGGATAAGCTCGTCAAGCGGATTGTCATTGGTAATTTCCGAATCTTATGGAGAGGCATCGTTATTTACCAGGGTCGTAGTGTGATAGTTCGGATGAACACAACTCCGGTTACGATACCCTTCTCGAAACCATCCTCAATGTGTTGAGTTAGGTTGAGGTATTGGTTTGTTATTGAATTTGCCGGCCGGAAACATGCTTGTTTGGTATGCAGTGTTAGTCTCTCCACAGGTTGCGGATACGATTTTGAGCGGGAGACGTTCAAAGAGCTTGTTAGGTATAGCCTGAGGAGTGATATAGGCTGTAGGTCATGGGATTGGAGAACTTTCCAGGCTTTAGGAGTGCCCTAAATGTGCCATAACATGTGCTTCCCTCCAGATCCTGTGGGAAATAAGGCAGCACTGTAGAGCTCAAGAGCCATTCTTTGCTACTTGGGCCGAGAGTTTTTAGCTGCTAGTGAGATGTTGTCAAGGCTACTGCTTTTCCTGGTTGAAGTTTAGCAATATTGAATTCCAATTCGTCCATGTTGAGAAGTAAGCGAGTGTAACCAGGGTCACCACTATACCTCTAATGGTCTAGTTTGATCTTCTTGGTTTTCGTGCTGCACTTGCCATTTTAAAAGCAGTTGGTGGGCAACTCTTGGTTGGGAGTGACCATTTGGCTGCTGTGATGTTCTGTTGGAATCCCCTCGGAGCTTTCGGATGGAAGACCATGCTTTCTTGCTGTTATGTGTCATATCGGTGATTCAATTAACGTATGCCAAGTTTTTGATCCTTCCTGGGGATCCTCTCCGAAACTTCCTCACCTTTAGCAGTTGTTTCAGCCGAAAAGGATCAGCCTCAAACATGATCTCCGGGGCAGTCTGTTCATCCCACTAGTTGGGGGGGGCAATTTTTGGTCATCGTTATGGGGTTTTTGGATGCAATCCTCTTACATCACGTTTCATGATTCCAGGTCATCAGTGACACGTTCTGGCAGGTCTACTTTTCCTGTAGTTAAAGCGACGCTTAAAAGGGCACTCTATTTGGTCCTACTGCAGCGTTGACTTGGATTCCGATTGGTCGATGTTGACTTAGTGGAACAGGATCCAGACAATCTTGCTACCACATGTAGAGATTGTTTTACAACAATAGCTAGATCAGGGTTGTAACCCTTCTATTCCAACGGGTGCTATGGAATGATGGCGTGCATCTTAGACGTGAAAAGGATACTAGAATGTTGACTGTCCTATACCATCTTCGACACCTGTGTCCGCCTTTGTTAGTTTCCATGTAGCCTAATTGGTTACTATGGCTGGTGAAATCGCCAATGTAGAAGTGAGTTTGGTGGAATTCCCAAGGCTGAGTTTGAGGGTGCTTAAGTCTACTGATGGAGATTTGTAGATGGATGTACTATGACAGAGCTAAGCTCAATGGGTGAGACTTCGAGTTGTTTTGTCATCAGACATGAGGTTGCTTCTACGCGGGTGTCTGTTCTCACATAATAGCACTTCCATATTGTAATGTGGTCTCTCGGTGGCAAGGACCATTCCGGGTATGGTTGGCGGTGGTTATCGAGTCCCCTGATGGGTTGTTCCTGCAGACATATGACATCGCATTGGAAGAATTTTACACACATAGCCATGGTGTTTTTCTTTTGCATTGGAAAAAACCCTCCACATTCAGTGACGCTATAGTCAAGGCAGACCTTAGAAAATGCCTGCGCTGAGATCTAGTCATGATATGGGTATACTTTAGAAATGATGTTAATGGAAAACAGTGTTTGGTGTTGTAGAGATTATTTCGCTGCTTGGCAGTAACTAACAGGGGAGACCACAAGACGGTTCTCTACTTCTCCCCCATTTACCTCTCCGGAGGTAAATGTATGATCTACGTGTGTCCTATACTTTACTGTAGGAGTTGATTTTATTTTTGGACTTGTTAAAAATCCCAACGATCGAAATTTGTGATTCCTTGTGGTCCAATCGAAAAGCTTTCCTCATTGCTACTTCTAGATCCATTTTTTTGTTCAATCGTTCGATTTCTTGAAGTGTACAGATTCCCATTGAAACACCATTGACTATAGGTTAAAGACACCAGAAAGAAGCGCCCCATTTTTTTCTAGAACTTAGATCACACCTGAAGTGAACAAGCCGAATGCGCCGTCGTTATGTAAATATCATTAAAATATGATTTAGAATTGCCAGGAGTACCGGTGTATTCTGTTCAGGTAACCACCCGCGTAACAACCTGAGACTCAACAGCCATTTACTAAACTTGAAGATTGAAACACCCAGTGCACATACCCAATGAGCTGGCATAACATGGTGGTAGCCAGACCATGTGTAGTGCACAGGGTATTCAATGGATTACAATAATCCGCACGTGTTTATCAATTGTTATCATCTTCAAGTGGAGTAAAAACGACTGTCAGGTCTCAGGTGTTTGTAACGCAGGTGGTTACCTGTCAGAATACACAGTTACCTCCCTCCCTGGAGAATTTTCTGTTGGTGCATGATCAGAAAATCAAAGCATGATTTTCTATGGGACGATTACGTTAGCAGGCAAGTTCAAAACATAGTTTGGGGTTTTTTTGTGGTTTGTTATTTGTTTGTCCAATAAACCTTCGAATCATTCTCGGGGGTGTTTCGACAGCGATCAGTGCAAATTGAGAGAAATTCATATCTCAAAAAAAATCTCCAGGGCACCTCTAAAGGTCTAAGTTCCATTGTGGAGAGAGTTTTGCGCTTATATTCTATCACTGTGAATGCTGAACGTCTTTAAAAATAGTTTTAAAAAGTCGGGTGCGTCAATGTACTGTAATTCAACAGTGATAGAATAATAAGGTCTTCAAGCTTAAGCAGAATATTTCTGGGGTTTTATCATTTATCAGTGAGTTGTGTTAAGTATTAAATATTTGACTTTTGTGCGGTGTTAAGTGTTTAAGTATATGAAAACTATTACCCAAGCCCTTAACTCTTGAATTTAGAGTGTTAAAATCTGAATGTATTCTATTGGTTTAAGTAGCGAAACGTAAATCTCTATGGAAAACGCTTTGTTGGGAAACACATAATTGGTAAAAATCACACTAAATTTGGACGAACGAAAGTTATGCAAACTCAGGGCAAATAGCACTGACTTTTCTTCTATTGAATTTAAATGAATTGCTCAGTCGACTTTTAAAACGGATGGTGTCATATAGTTCTATTTACAAAAACGGAGACTGTGTTCAATATATGTGTTATATTTACCAATATGTAAAGACAAACATATTCAGCGTATTGGTTTGAAAACGCAATATTTTTGCCGAACCAATGTATACACGAATCACTGTACTGTAATTCAACAGTGATAGAATAATAAGGTTTCAATGCTTAAGCAGAATATTTCTGTGGGTTTATCATTTTATCAGCGCTGTTTTGTTAAGTATTTAAATATTTGACTTATGTGACGGATGTTGTTTGTTCGTGTTTAATAAGACAGGTCAAAGTAGTATGAAACTTTCACCTAAGCCCTTCACTTTGCATTTAGAAGTGTTAAAATCCGAAGGGATTATATTGGTGTAAGTAGGCAAAACCTCAATCTCTATGGAAAAAAATAAGTTGGGGAAACACATACTTGGTTAATAAAAAATCCACACTATATGTTGACGAAAGGTATTGCAAAACTTCAAAAAACTATCTGATATGATTTAATGAATGGCAGTCGACTTTTTAAACGGGGACGTGTCATATATTGTCTTCATTTACAAAAGGGACTGTGTCATATATGTCTATAATACAATATGTACAGACACACACTATTCCAGCCGTATTAGTTTGAAAACGCAATATTTTTGCCGAACCAATGTATACACGAATCAGTTCAGAATAAACTAAAAGGGGTCATTGGAAAAGGTTGAAAACGTTTGAATGATCTCTAGTGTGTATTATCATGCTTATGAAACTTTCAGCTCAAAATAAGCAGTTGAAGCTTATTTAATATTTATCAAAATACGATAGTTGTACATATTATAAAATGACAATTTATGACCAAAAGTAATAGTCAATGCCCTTGCAATGTGTTAAAGAAAGGTTTACATTTTGTAAAAAAAATATGAAGCATAATCGGTTTGGGAGGAAAATGTTGTTTGAAATACTATGTCTGCCATAGGTTCAAGTAAGATTTTAAACACTTAGGTCCGTAGTCACAAAGAAGTTAGTCCATGGACTAACTCTTAGTCCAGGACTAAATCCTAAAAGAAAGGACTTTTTTTATTCCCATACTAAGTCCTAAAGTTAGTCCACAGTTTAGTCCTAGCATGTAGGACTTAGTCCTAGATTAAGAGTTAGTCCATGGACTAACTTCTTTGTGAATACGGACCTTAGGATTTTTTGCTAGTCGGAACGACCAGCCGGTATAGCATCTGTATGTAACTGACTCTCTAACTCACGGCCGTTATGAAAGGTTTTGCCCGTGGGGTCATTTGGAGTCTTAATTTCTGAATTTCAATTCTTGCAATGAAACCATTGGGCGTCATTTTGAGTGTTTCGATTGATATTCAAATTAAAAAACTGAACAGATCAGAGGTGACTTAAATTGTCTGACGTGTTCGCTGGTTCCACACCTCTTCTTCAATATTACAGGGAATAGCAAGTGTTTCGGAAACCAACGACCATGTTCAGCCAATTTGGGAGCAGTGCCGCAGTGTACATGTTGAGCTGTATGAATTCAAACGAGAATGAAACTGAGAAATTTGTGTCTGAACGAAGCAATTTATCCTTGGATTTTGATTAGAAAAAAGATTTAGAATTCATACGGTGTTCCTTTGCTCCGTGTTGAGTAATGACAAACGTTACACAAAAGCCACGCCTTCAACGGAATAAATCCAGTCGAAAATGCTATAGTATTCACTGTAAATATTTGTCAATGTGGGGGTTGAAAGAAGGAAATTTACATAATTAGCTCAAAATTGCTCAATATGACATCGTCATATAGTTCAAAATGGCCCATAGTGGTTTGACATATGTTGAATTCGATCCAACTCGGCCCCAAACCAACTCGGCCCCAAGTCAACTCAGATCATTCTACCACATTACAAAGCAAAAACATTTTTGAACATTCAAATATCCGAACAGCTGTACTAGGTGAGCCTAGTCTTGTTATTTTAACAATGGTGTGTAAGTTTTAACTTTTAATATAACAGAATAGATGTACTCCGTAAGGTAATTTAAGTTGAAATTATTTTGTTCAAGTAATATTTTCTTAACTTGCTCTACTTTCGTACCTGCTGCCCTTATACGAAAGGGAAAATTATTTTAGGCCTTCATACCGTGTATTGTAAGTAAGGTTACCATTAACTTGCCTGGGAAGTGTGGATCGTTACGTTTACGATTTAAGCCAGATAGAAACATTAGAGTGTGTATTTTATTAACTATTTATAGTGGTGAATAGTATGTTAAGGAACTGTCAAAATACATGTTGACAAGGAGTTTTCGAATTACATTTGGTAATATACCTGTATTATGTTATACTTCTTTCGAAAGGGGGTATTTGTTAGTCAGTATCATTTTATGACCTTATTTTATCCGTTGACACCGGTTGTCGATAATTACGGGAAAAGAGTAATCATTCATGCATCATAATTCCGATGTTCCCGAAACACGCTTGCAATTGGGAAATTGTGAATACGTGCATCCCTTTACAGTACTCTTAATTGCAAAGTTATGAGGGATTAAGTTATTTTTTTTTTATTGTTTGTATATTTTTATTTTACTTGCATTGTCGACATTGGTTTGTATGGATCAAATCTGGACGTAAGTACCTTGTTGTGAATAGATCCTATGCAATGCGACATCATACTTGGCGATTAGTATAAAACATCCCTTGCCCTACGGTGGAAATACCAAGAATATAATTAATAGATCACCTGTACAGCTTGAGCATCTCTGGAATTCAATAACAGGTGGACGTATTGTAGTCATGTAATGTGGCTCTCTTGCCCTACAGCATGGCTACCTATTGCATAGGGTCTATATTATGATGATATTGTCTATGTAAGTGAACATGACTAGTGTCATGCTATAGGTTGGCCTTTTTCCGCATTAAGTTTGTAATATCAAATCTTAGGAATTATTATCCTTCAAAGCTGAAATTTTTCATTATTATTATTAAATACCTTTGTCGAGAGTGGTTTGTTGATATAGTATATGTTAGTGAATTGTTATGTTACGGGTTGGATAAGTCGTTTTCGAAATTAAAGGGGCTTTTTGTGACACTAGCCTGTTCCTAAACTTAACTCAAAGGCTTACGATTTTAGCGTAATCTTACGTGCAGGTTTGATCTTTCCTAGAATATTTGAGAACTCATTTTAACTGACAGAAATTATAACACAGTGGAATATTGGACACTTCGATACAAACATTTGCTCCTAACATGAAAACGAAAGCGCACTGTTAGAATCAACTGAATTATTAAGATATTGTTTGCGGATCAAAGGATATCAACTGAAACCTTAAACGAAGAAGTCATTGGAATCACGAAATACATCTTTAAGTTGACATAAAAGAAGTTCCGAGATATTTTCTTCGAAAACTGATACATTTCACCAATATGAAATATGAAGAGGTAATTACCGATTAGTTGTCAGATACAAAGTTAAGAACGGATATAAGCAGGATTGTACCAATAGGTACTACAAGTGATTTGCTAAAATAAAAAAAGTAAAGGTAACAAAACATACCATGTAAGTAAAAGACCAAAAGCGCCATTATAAGGGGAAAATGGGATATTTTAGTAAGGATAAAATGTGATATTTTAGTCAATGTTAGAGGCTACGGACACATACTGCGCAGTTTAAGTTTCCTTTACTTCCAAGCCACTCGCACAAATTTAAAGCAGTTTACTCCTTCGTGTGGATCACTGAAAGCGCTTTTAATGAATATCTTTGTTTCGGTAGCAGGCGGGGACAAGCTAACGTAAATTCCCGGCCAAGTCCCGGCTAACATCCCGGCTTGCGGGCAATACTTTTTTGTACATGCCCGGCTATGTCCGGCATATAGCCAGCTAGTCCCGGGACCCCAGGGGCGGACTGAATTGAAAGAGCATAAAAGCACGTAGCAGTTCCACAAATTCCTGTTTGGAAATCCACACTGCCCAAATCGAGCAGATCGGGTCCTACCCCCCCCCCTGAGCCTATCTGGGTAGGCACATAATTATATAAACCGCAAGTTAAAACTATAAAACTTAGTTTGGGTCATAAGTAAACAATCGTAAGCTTCCCAAACTATACAATCTTGTGTGTGTTTTATGTTTGTGGCATGGTCTTGCATATCAAGTCCAAATCCCGTACCCCTACACAATCGAATTTTTTTGGGGAGTGATATTGTGAATGGTGAATCGCCGCTAAACTTCGAGGAGTGATATTTCTTGGGGGGGGGGGGGGGGGGGGGGACAGAGATTTGACCGGAACTTTGCGGAGTGGTATTCAACATCAATCGGCGGTGATTTTTCGACTGAACAACGACTAAAAGCTACAAGCAAGAATCGCGCAGGTGGGTATTGTGAGGGACAGAATGAATATTTTGTATTTTAGAGAAAGTGACTCTAGAAATTGACTTCATCTTCAATATATCGCAAATTGTCAAATCTTGTGTGAAATTAATATTCCATCAATTATTTTTTTCTCTCTCCTTGAAAAATCCAAAATCAAATTTGTTTTTGTAAATTAAGCCAAAGGTTTTCTCCTTCCTGAGAATCTATAAAATATTATATATTTTTACCAAAAACTTCAAAAAAAGAAAAATATTTTTTGCTTTTTTTTTTTTTGCAAATTTACCTTTTCCAACTCATTGACTAATTTTTTTTTCTCCTAAGATATAAATATCCTTTTTTTGTTATTTTCTGGCCAAACCAGAATTTTTTTCTTTCTTGTAAAAGTGCATTTCCCCTTATCCGAGGACATCCATTTTCTTATGTTCTCACACATTCCAAGTTTAACTTTTAGCTACTGTAAATTTTTTGGAGCACACATCGATCACATATATTACAACCAGCCACACAATATATTCACACTGTCACACACATTGATGTTACATTGACACCACATTTTCCACAATGGAAGTTGTGTATGGTAGTGTTTTATTATTGCAAAGTGTGGTAACTTTACAAGTTTGCTCGTAACCATTCAATTCGCATAAGCGCCTTACTGCTTAGGCCATACCTCACCATGGACACAGTATCCCGAAATTAATTGGGCGGCCAAAACATGGCCGAAGAGTAAGAACTCTTCAAGCAGAGAATGGAACTCTGGTTTGGACTCTGGTGTTTCAGATAGGAAAACAAGCAGTGAAAATAAAGAGTGCAATGGCGAAAGATGGCATGCGAAGGATTAATGCCTCTGGTCTTCAGATGAAGACCAAAAAGGACCCCTGCACAAACTGTGGAACTATTTGGATGCCCAATTAGGTGTGAAAGTTAACTTTCGTGTGCGTAGGCTTGAGTTGATGCACTACAAACAGCGTAGCGATGAGAGAATCGATGACTTTGTGCGCAGGTGCTGAGCGAAAAATCTGGAGGACTGTGACTTAAACTGAAGAAGAGTTGGCAGAGAGAGAGTCATGGAGTTGACCATATCATCACCAGGAAAATGCCTACGAAATGCATTGCTGGAGTAAAACGAAGGTTTTAAAATGATGACCTCCTCGAAGAAGGCAGGAAATATGAGGCCCTCGTCCTGGGTGGACAGAGATAAATAAACGTTGACAACCAGATGAAACAGAGAAGCGTTTAGCACACGCTCATCTCCCATCATATGTGACATGTGGTTGAACCATGCAAAGAGAAGATGCCCAGGCCGATCATGATACCTGCAAAGTGTGGAGACAAGGGCAATGGGCCAAATTGCAGGAATGAAAAAGAAACAACGGAGAGACCGACCTACATATAACAGAACACACCGTAGCTCATCTCGAGGATGTAGAAGACAGCGATCTAATAGTAGAGATAGACGTACAAAACAAACAGTTCAATTATTCAGCAGGAAGTGACGACAAAGCAAACATGGATCCCGTAGAGTTCTATGACATACAAGTCTCCAAATCTCTGAGCATTGGCGTGGTGGAGCCAGACGATGATGAAGCCTGGTCACAATTAGACATAAGTGTGTCCAGAGAAAGAAGGTCAGCTCACCTACCCTCAAAGTAGATACCGGAGCAAAAGGGAATACCTCTCACTACGCACCGTGACAGATGATGTATCCAAACAACTGGGCCGAGATGATAAACCAACTAAAGCCCGAAGGGACTGCATACAATGATCAAGAATCCATGTCTGGGATATATAATCTGTGTGCTACTACAACAAAAGTGACTGGTCCACGGAGAGATTCTATATTGTGACTGTGGCACGACCAGGCGTCATTGCGTTCTGCCCTACATGCAAAGTGTTGACTGTCGTCACGAAAATGAGGGACGAAACCTGTATGACAGTGTTGACACGGAGGGTCGCACACACTAGAGAGACAGAGGCACCACCCACAGATCAACAAGATCTTAAGCAAAGTACCCTGCTCAGTTTGATACGATTGGCAACTTTAAGGGGAAGGAAAGAACATCTGAAACCAGATGCTGATTCGTTATCGACGCTCACGTAAATGCAGTGGTCACAGTCAAGCCAAAATTGAAAGAGGAACTCAAAAGATGGAGATCTTGGAGTTATTCGCAAAGTAGAGCACCACACTGACTGGTGTAGCTCCATCACCACAAGCTTGAAGAAGGACGGCTTACTGAGGAATGATGTCTCGACCCGAGAGATTAAACCGTCTATAAGCGGTGTCCGATAAGATACCTACACTGGAGGAGCTTAACCCAGAGTTTACGAAGCTCGCGTTTTCAGCAAGGTGGAGCCAAAGCGGATATTGGTCCGTACACCTCGAGGAATCTTCTCAAGAGTTGACAACCTTCAGGACGCCCTTCGGAAGGTATGATACACTGCTGCCTTGGAAGTGTGTTACCAGTCAGGACATGTTCAAAAAGCATATAGACAGGATATTGCAGCAAGTCCCAGGATGTGTGGGCATAGCAGACGACGTGGCAGTTGTCGGACGAACAGAGGCCGAACATGACAAGAATCTTCTCCGATTAATGGAGGTTGCCAGAAAAGAAGGATTGGTTTTAACAGCCAGAAAGGTGGCATCCAAGCAAAAGCAGATCTGACTTCTTTGGATCGGTGTACTCCAGTGCAAGGCAATCCCCGGGGTCCCGACCCGTCCAAAGTGAAGGATCTCCAGAAACATGCCAACTCCACAGGACAAGGAAGAAACTGAACGGTTCTGGGCTTCTGACCTACTAGCAAGTTTCATACCAAAATTGCTGAGAAGGGAAAACCGCTGAGAGGAGCCTGCTAAAGAAAGACGTACCATATATCTGGGACGACGATCATCAAGAACCATTTGTCATGCTAAAAGAAGCAATCGGAGCCCGAATTGCCTCCAACTACTACAATCCTGAACAACCTGCAGTTCTGGAAGTTGACGCATCTCAAAAAGGACTCGGTGCCTGTCTTCTCAAAAAAACCAGCCATGTTGCATCGCATCCACAAAAGCTTGACGTCTGCGGAATCCAATTACTCCAACATTGAGCGAGAAACGCTAGCATTGGTGTTTTGGTATCACTAGATCACACTTACCTTTGGTAAAGAGATTTACCGTACACTCCGACAATAAGCCACGGAGCATCATCTTCACAAACGCTCACCAAGTGCACCACCTCGTTACAAACGACGTATGGTGATGTCCAAGGATATAGTTTTCTTGTCAAGTATAAGGATGGGAGTGACATGACGCTAGCAGATGCACTCAGTAGACCTTCCAAACCAGACAACAATGCAGATATACCTCTAGGACATTGGCGTAGATGAGTCTTGACAGACAGTGTAGAAGATGACCCAACATTTGACCTTGATCATTTGGAACAGCAAACAACAGGGACATCCAGAAGGAAAACCTTGCAGGATCCGACTCAAATCCTTGTGCCCAGATACCAATGAAGGCGGACCCCATACCATCAAGAAAGTACGACAGGAGCTCGTCTACTGGGGTTGCAGAGACGAGCTAGGTATTCGAATGGTGTGTTTTTAAGGACGCCAATGGTCATCCCCACACAAACTTGAGGCAACATTCCTTCAACAAGCTTCACAAGGAAATATGGGGATAGAAAGACACGGAGATTGCAAGAGACTCTGGATATTGGCTCCGGTATCAGTAAAGACATAGAGAAAGCCACCAAAGCGTGTGATGCATGCAAGAGTCCCAACCGTGTCAACAGAAGGAGCCTCTACAGCCACATGAGATCCATCCACTCCATGGAGCAAGATTGGGACTGATCTTCTTTGAAAGACATGGCGATGACTATCTGCTCATTGTTGATTATCATCCAAACACCCCTTGCGACCCAAACTACCAAATAATCGCAGTGAAACCCATTGTAATTGGCACAACGCAACGTGAGCCGCTTTGGAGCACCAAGAGAGATTGTCTCAGACAATGGACCAAAGTTGGTGAGAAGCCAGACCAAGAGATGTGGGAAGCATGGGGAATGAAAATACAAATCTCTTCCAAGATATTGCGAGACGAACGGCCTTGCAGAAGGACCCCCCAGTCAGAACAATAAAATCTGTCATCAAAAAAGTTGTGAAAAAACGCGTCAAGATCGCATGTTGCACTGCTAAACCTACGAGCCACTCCAGTCGATGGAGCTTACCTCACCTGCTGAAAATGCTCTTCGGGACGACCATCCGCACATACTTCCAAGTTTAAACCTTTTCAAACACCACCAACAAAGGGTGAGAAGATCACGAACACTCACAAAGAACAAGGAATTATGAAGAGCAACAGACAGGACAGCTGGACAGAGAAACCTTCACTCCATGTTGGACAAAAAGGTCCGAATGCTCAACATCAACAACAAACAATGGCAACCTGCAACGGTAACCGAGGTGTGCAAGAACCGCCCCGGAAATTTTTCATAGGTGGTATCTACCACAAAATGGAGCCCAATCAGAAGAAATAGATCGCACTTGAGAGAGTTGATGTTCCAGAACGCGAAAGCTGCAGTCAAAGTGGGAGGAAACCAAGGAAGCACCCAGCGGATTCAAGAGTAGGAAGAGTAATGAGAATCAACATCGAACCCACTTCGACAGCCAACCAGATGACAACACAAGGAAATGGCCAAAACTAGCAGAATGTGAATACAACACGGTCAGGCAGATTCATTCAGGAAGCCCATCTAGGTTTAGGGATGAGTTTTAATTTTTTTGGTGGGTCTCCCCCAAAATTGCTTTTTACAAATTGTTATGTGATCAGGCTGTGGCAATTATCACCTTTGGTTGTGCAGAGAAAAAATTAGGATCTACTAGCTACTAATGGCAATTTAATGTTTTGATTCTTATGTCAGGAAATCTACAGTACACAAGGCAAATGTTGACATAAATTCAAAATAAACACACAAATAAACATTTGGTATTTTGTGTAGTTTAATCGTAGGAAAATTAATTGTATCAAACAACCAATAATAACAGTTTTAAATTACATTGCAAGACATTACAGGTTCAAGTACATTTACACTTACACAAAATACTTGCACCTGCCACATGGCATGTTTTTTCAAAGAGAGGGGGAGGTTGTCATATGATCTATTTGGTATGGACTATGAAACCGAGACCCTTCACAAGCTATCAATCAACTTGCCATAATGCATACGAGAATGAGCTGACAATAAAAATACTGATTTGACCTTAATATCTTGTCTCATTGGTGTCAAACGACGCATAATATAATGAAAACCGTTAGAGGTAAGCCAGTTCCAATAGAACTAAGCAACAAAATCAAACATTTTCTATAAAATTAACACAAAGTGTGGTGTTAATTAACACCAGAGGCGCAGTCCCGTATTGCTTACCGGGGGTCTTTAATTAAAAGAGACACTGGCACATTGAAAAATGTGCGCCCTCAAGATTTTCAAAATCGGATATTTTTGCATGCTGTATGGCTTTGATATACAAAAGCCCTCATCCGAAATGATTAAGACCAAATCGCTTCCTTTATGGGTAAACAGAACGATTTATAATTTAGCGTCGCCGGCGGACGTTAAATTCAGCAGACGCGAAAATGGCGTTTAACACAATAACACGCACTTCCGTTTGCATGTTTCCCACGGCACGCTATGCCATGTTTGAGCGGTCTCTAAACTTTGTGGTTTTAATATCAGTGAGTACGAGTCAAAACAATCATTCATGAATATCTTAAAATTTGTGATTAAAGTTATGGAAAACTTAAAACGTTGGGGGGGGCCTACAAATTACCTCGAGTCTATCCTCATATCCAGGTCCCTATTGTTTTGGGGTATGTTATGTTTTATGTGTAAAAATATATGTTTTCCAATGGCCAGGACTTCATTTGAGAGCACATGAGAAAATTCACATTTTGTGAAAAATGTGCCAGTGCTGCATAACACAGTGGTGGCAATTTGCAACGAAGTATTAAAAAATACATTAAAACGAATATGGTGTAAAAATAACACAAACAGTGCAATCTTTACACCAAAATTGCGTTAATATGATATAACATGGTGTTAATTTAACACCGAAATGGTGTGTAAACTAACACCAGTGGGGGCATGCAGTCCCCTTTTGATTCAGAAGGGTATTTAAAATTACACACATGGTGTAAAAGTTAAACACCCCCGCTTTTTACAGATGAGGGAAGACCCCGCATTTTGGTGCATTTAGTTAGTCCTAAATCAATTTATTGACTATAGTAGAATTTTCATGAGATCGTGACCATTTTTAGGGATACTTTTTTTCTTGATGGATTTGCAGTGGACGAATTTTACACAAAAAAGAGCAATACTATAAACCTCCCAGAACTGGTTATCGGCTAACTTTTTACAGAGCGTTTTTCAAAATGGCGCCGCTATGCAAATTTGAAATACATAAAAAGTGATATCTCTGGAAACCAAATGAGCTACAACGATGAATGAAGTGTCATTTTCCACTAATTCTAGACACAACAGTCAGTTGGATGATGTTATTACATTAAGGCCATCTTGACCTCTCAATCCAAGATGGCTGCCGATATTACCTTGGGAAAGTAATATTATATAATAATAGTTTGCTCAGATTATGAGACTGACAAATTAAGTTGTTTTTCTACAATTTTGACATGAGAAAGAAATAGAATTGTAATTGTAGCATTGGAGCACTGTTCTGGCTCTCAAAATTCAAGATGGCGACCCAGATGCCATCTTGAAAAATGAGATACATGCCATATTTTCTCTGCAAAAAGGGACTATAAGGAACAAGGCTTGATGCTATGTTCAGTACTAGTTTGTCCGGAAAATTTCAACTGGAATTGTGTATACAACATTTGCTAACCACATTGACCTTTAAAAATCCAAAATGGTGGCTAGTGGCCATCTTAAAAAATTTAAAATTGTAAACTATGCACCAAGTCCCTAAATGGACAGATAAGATATATTTTGGCATTTAAATCCTATTTTAACTGAACCACCCAATCACAAAAATACTGTGAAATCCAGCTCCTGTATGTACGAGATGATCTTAGATGAAAAGGACTACTATTTAATGTATACGACATTGAAATGTAAACCAAACCTTAGGTGGTTTGAGTTAATTCCGGGGGCACTTAACAGTTTTTCATAGGGATGTGCCGCTGCGGTCCCGATTTTCGAAACATTAGGGGCTTGGAAAATGATTTGGTCTGCCAAAAGTAGGGTTATGGAAAATGAGATTTTGAAATTTGTAGGTGTAGCTTCTGAGGCCAACATTTCCAATAAGGGACCTTTAGAAACTGAATTGTGCTTCAACTAGGGTTAGGAACTGCTGAGCGATGCAAAATGGGGTCTTAAAGGGACACAGGGCACATTTCAACAGAAAAACCAAATCCTAAAAAGAGATCAAAATGGAATAGATTGGACTTGCACTAAAAGCAGTTTTACCCAAGATACTAGGAAATCTAGGGAGTACCGTTCTGGAGCCCGGCGGGATCGGATGTCGCTGGTGGATGTTGACAGGTCGGGGACAGGTCAATGTCCCATTGCATTGCTGATAGAAGGTAGGGTGGATCCTACTATCAAACAGCAGTTGGAGTCTTGGCTTCAATCCATTCAAGAGCCGCATTGCCATTCTTGTCAGTATTGGAGTATCCCAATGCTGTTTTTATTTCTACAGTTGAAATCTCCGCAGACGAAGGAGCTCCACTGAACTACTGGAAGGGAGTAGAATTGAAGGTCGCCTAGTGGGGTGGCTATAGATGTTGGTGAAGTGGGTTCCCACTGCTTCAAATGTAGTCCACTGGATCGGCGATTCATTGAAGATTGCAGGGTTGATCTCAATTGTATGCCTTGCGTCAACATAGAAGCGATCCCATGCTTGTTGTGCGAAATGAAGCAGAAAAGGTCAAAACCTTAGATTTGCAGCTTCTCTTCAGATTCGCAGGAGTTTCTTGGAGGAGGATGTTATTCACTCCGTTCTCCCTGGAGGAGCTGTAAGTGATTGTCACGCTTAGCATGGGTGAGACCCGCAACGTTCAGCTGCAGGATACAAACTTGGTGCTTGCCATAAGGAAAGTTCCTCTGATGATGAGTTGCTCAGCAGCTTAGAATGAGGGTGGGTCTCAAGAGTTCACTGTGGTGTTTTAAAACACGATATTTGGAATTAAGTTGTTGAATCAGTTAGCCACAACAGGGGATGTGACTTTAACAGGGACGCCGCGAGAGAAGGCTCAACATGACCCAAACACATCACCAATTTGAACAAAAAAGAGGGGCGCCCCTAAGATGACAGAAGGTGCAGTGTCCTTTAAAGATTGCAACAACACCATATTTTCTGTGATATGTATAACAGAAAATAGATTTCAATAGATGGCCCACCTTTATTTTGCTACAGAAATTACTTCAAATGAAAAAAAATAGTAGTTTTTAATTTTTTGATTTGATTAAAAATATAAAACAAAGGATTGAATATGTATGTGCTGATATAAGAAAGTAGAAAATTCACAACGTTTGTACCAAAATAAACAGTCTCAGCTAATCTCCAGATGGGGATATTGATAGAAAGGTTTACCACCAGTGCAAAAATAAGGTTTGCCATGCATCCGTGACCAATCGATGGTGAGTGATTCTGGAGCTGTAATTTTTTCACATAAGCAAGATAATGCTCGCTCTAAGTGTCAGACGAAGGAATCTGAGTGTGGAACCAGAAAATGGTGATTGTTGTCTTTTCATAGGTCTCTACGTGGTGTAAACTATATCCTGAACAACCTCCTTGCTTTTCATCACAATATATGGCGAGGAATGACAACTTCTCACAAATCGCTGAGAACCTCTGGTCTCAAAGGGAATTCCATACCACACGACGCTAGCAAAATTATGTTTTTTTAGATTGGTTCTAGGCCAATCTGCAATGTGCTTTATTGCTTGATCATAAATCCAGAGTTACGATCACCCATTACCCAGTAGTAAAAACATGCAATGATGAATGCAGCCATATCCTCATCACACAAAACCAGCACTGATCAAGTTGTTGTGTTTTTGTTTCCACACACAGGATCCTGCGATTCTCATGGAGACAAATATGTGCTTGTACATAGTTGTTTGTATTCTCATGTGACAAGAAACGACATACTTGTCGCAATCATGGGATCGGAATTGCATAAGAGAAAAAGGCTGGAAATGACCAACTAATTTCGATTTGAAATTAGGTCCCTTCTAGGTGCCTATTATTAATATTACATGGAGTAAAACTGTCCAATGGCCAAGTTCCCAATCTACCCCAGCCTTTAGGAACTAGTGTTTGAAAACATGCAGGTGCCCCTTTAAGACCGCCATTTTTCATATCTCCAGCAGTGCCTAACCCCCAGAGGAACATAATTCAGTTCTAAGGTTCCCTTATTAGAACTATTTGCCTTCAGAAGCTAAACTTAGCCAAATTCCAGCTCCTAAGGCCTGCAGATTCTCAAAAAGTTAATTCCTAAGACCTTACCTGGTACTTTGGCAGACCCAAAAAAAAACATTTTCGAAGCCCCCAAAGTTCATAAATTAGGGCCGCATACCCCACTGAAAAAAAGTTTCAGTGTCCCCCGGTGGTAATATACTCAAAAAATAATAGGCAGGAGCATGGATCCAGGTCAAACATCAATCGTTCCCCTCACTACAGAAGGTTTGACACCTTTAGTAAGTATGGACCCTCTATACAATGCTAGGTATTTAGTATTCTCCAATTGTGGTGTCACTTTTAACGTAGGGAGCAAATTATAAGTCACACCGGGGTCAAACTTTTTAAAATGCTCCCAATCATGAGGGCTAGGTCATACGGATTCCAAAAATGTAGACTTTGTTACCATTGTTACCATCGGTTTTGGGATTTATAGGGTAAAAAAGGCGAAATGGTACAAGAAAAAGGTCAATTTCCATTTGTACAGGGGCCACAATCAGAAGTGGCTCCAATTTGTAAAAAACATTAAAAGAGTTGTTCATCTAGCTTAATTGTAAAACTAAGAGATTTGCAAGGGCATAGTTGTCAAGATATGCGACAAAAAGGTGTATCGGGTAAACATAATCCAATTGGTGTTGGACCTCCTTTGACCCTCGGTAAATTTTAAAAAAACATTGAAATAATCAAAAACTAACATTTGGGGAGTCCTCTTTCAAGCAATTAATATGGGACAGTATTTAAAAATATATCAGATTAACTTTTAACATTGACCCCTGGCTAAATGAGATTGACCTTTTTTACCATTTTAGTCATTTTCAGCTATAAACCTAAGGTGGGGTGTACAAAACTATACATTTTGGAATCCTTATGACTAGATGGACCACATGGCAACATTTCAACTGACTGGAGCATTTAAATGTTTGACACATTGTATAACCTTAAAATTGGCCCTATTGAAAAGTATATAGCACAATTTGAGAGCACTAACTACCTAGCAGATAGAGAGGGGCCATACTACTAACCAGGTGTTCAACCTTTTCTGTAGTGGGCGTAAACGAACTCCTTAAAGGTAAGGCCCCTATGATATCTGCTTCTGCTCGACAAGGAGTAGTTGACATTGAAAAGTCTTTACACAGTAGAGTCATTTTCATCTAACATCATCACATGCCAAAATTATAAAAAAATATACATTTTGTCATTTAGGGCATTGGTTGTCAAATAGTTAATTTTTTATTTTTCAAGATGGCTGCTAGCAACATCTTGGATTTTCAAAATTCCACGTGGTCAGCAAATGTTGTATACATATTCCAGTGAAATTTCTCATGACAAAACACTAAATGAAATAATTCAATGTTTGTTCCTTTAGGTCCTGTGTTGCAAGAGAAAATATGGCAGTAATTCTCATTTTCAAGGATGGCATCTAGTCGCCAATCGTTATATTTCCAAGGTGATGTCGGCAGCCATCTTGGATTTAGAGGCAAGATGGCATTTATATGTAATTAAAACATCACTCCAACTGATCTGTTTGCTGCTAGAATAGTGGGAAATGACTTCATCATCATTCTAGCTCATTGTTCAGAGATATCACGTTTATGTATTTAAAATGGGCGGCGGCGGCAATTTTGAAAAAAACGCTCTGTAAAAAAAGTAGCCGTCGTCTGGGAGTGATGTATAGAGCTATTTTTTGTTAAAATGGTCCATCTTGCCAAATCCATCAAGAAAAAAGGTATCCTAAAAATGGTCACGGATCTGCATGAAAATGGACTCTACTACTAGATGCGCGTTTGAATGAAACCTGCAAGAAAGGGTAAAATGTCTCATTTTAAAGTGGATTTCCATTTTTGTGGTTGTTGATGTCTTCTCTCTTATTACTTTCGTTGATTTGATTGTTTTTTATTTTTGTGTTGAGTATATTCAAATGATATGATCTCATTTGGTATAATAAACATGACAAAACAAGTTTCATGGCGTTCGCTGATTGGATAAAGTTACAGCTAATGCTGACCAGGCGCGTAATTTTAGTCTCATTATCTGTGTAACGCTATGGTAACGCTGGCAGTGGTGGTGAAAAACAGCAACTTCGTACACGCGGATCGAGATAACAAAATGGCGACCTCCATTGGACGTTGTACGTGCTGTGTCGGTGATATTTTGCCTCGATTTTTCTATTTTTCTTGACACAGTGTCATCAGCTGAATCCGCAGATGATGTAGTTTTTCAAGCAGGTAACCAGCAGAATAATTAAGGTAGCTGCTGCGAAACCGAGAAGGTGAGGATTCTGCACTGCGGATGCCTGGGATAGCTAGAACAAATAAATAAAATCAATGTTTTTTGCTATTTTTATAATACGTGAGAGTAGAAGACGGTTCAATTAGAAAGCGCATGCTCCCACAGCATAAACACAGTTTTTGAAATGAAGTCAAAGTGTTACCTGGTTTCTGCAAAATTGCAATGTTTATTTGGAGGAAATCTGATCTGTATACACTACCAGCCTAACGTGGACAGTGTCCATCTCACACGTGTTGCAGGTCTAGTACAGGGAAACCTTTACGTCGTTTTGGACATGGTGGTCGGCACGACGTTTCGTAAAAGGCCATAATGCATTGAAAAGCACTAAAGCAATAGCAACAAGCACTGAGAGACTATGGATTGCCGACGCAGAAGTGCTGCATCGGAAGTCATACACTAAGAAGTATTAATAACCCTTAATGGCGCCGTAGTTATGATCGTTCCTAACTTGTACTTGTTATTTATCCCTGCAATTCGTTTCTTCGATGAAAATAAAATTAGTCTGGGATTTTGGAGATATTCTGGCGGGATGCGTGCTACACGATTTGACTTATGTAAGTTGTTATACTAGAAATGAGGGTTGATCGTAAATGTGAAATGCAAAAAGATTGTGATAGTGACTCGTCTGATATGCCCGAAATTTCAGTATGACTCCGTTGTACTTGGCAGAGTCCGAACTGAAGTACGCTAATCACGCTAAATCAAAGAGGTTCTATATAGAATAGAGAGGCAAAACGTTACGAATCTTTAGAAATTAACGTCTCGCTGTTTTGCCGACACAAAAGAAAACCTAGAGTACCAACAATAGAAGCCAATGGCTGCCTCCGCTTCTCCACATACTGTGGGTGTGGGGCCGCTTTGATATACACTAAGATGTAGCTACAGTGTCACAAAAATTAATGTAGTGTTAGAGGTGGCCGAGTCCGTTGTAATAAAAATAGTGACTGGATCATTGTGCTTCAGATACTCTTTTTTCATAAGCAAGCGCGGCTAGGTGAAACGATGTATTCTTGAGGCGGGTTATTTAAATCAAGACGACTGAGTGTGGTCATTTTTATTCGTGTGTGACCAGGGTAGGCAAAAATTTAAACAACCAATAGCACCCAACATCCAACAACTGATATTTGGGGGGATTGTTTGTATCGAAGTTGACATTATGTGGGTATACAAGCACCCAAACTTGGATTAATATTCCGTGTGCAAATCAAAATGTCCAGAGACCAGGTCCAACAACTGATATTTTGGAGGACTTGTGGTATCGAATTGACTTATTGTGTATACAAGCACCCAAAACTGATAATTATCCGTGCAATATTTCCAAAAATGTCAGCGCCCCAGCACGGACGACTGGTTGTGAATGAGTTTCACCCCCTTGCGCTAAATGGAAATTTCAAATGACCCGCTCTTGTGACGCCATGGTCAGTGGTTCGACACACAATCTGTGCGAACACTTTTGGAACAATTCAGTCGCATTTCCTGTTGCTTATTCATGCCATACACGAGATTGCAGGGTCAATACGCAAGCGCAATGCATGAATGTGATTCTGAACGTCGAAAACCGCTGCTGAATGTTCCAATTCAGCAACCAATCAGCTCGCACACACACACGCGTTATTCATTTGTATACTCATTGTTCTCAGCTCTGCTAATGATGTTAATTTCATCAATAGTAGGGTGTCGGTCATTGCACACGTCGAGCCCGTCACTCACATATGCGCTAATGCAAGTAGTGGCGATCACGACAAAATACACTTTTTAAAATCGCTCAATTATTGAGGCTATTATCAAATATGGTTCCAAAAAAACTCATGATAGAAATCAAGAAAGGATGAAATCTAATAGTAATATAGATATCGGAAAAAATGACCAAAGTTCCAAATTAAAAACCTTTGGATGGTTTTGAAGCGGCACTCACCATCGTAGTACCACCGCGAAACCCTCACTCGCGGTGCATGGTCCCCGTTTTTTGTCTTCCACTCGCGTTTCTTCGGCAAATCGCACCGGATAAAACAAGGAATGGTCACTTTTTGTGTTATCATATTGTACATAATTCAAAGTATGTATGAGCGAAATTTCAGCTTTTCTAGCATAACGGGAAAGTATTTTTAAAATTTTATAAAAATTCACTGATTTCTATTTATGCTTCCCAACCCGGTAAAAGCCATGTGATATTACCGTTTAGAAACTATGTTTGCTAAGATAATTTTTTTCTATTGAATCATATGAGGTCAGAGGGCGATATAAGGGTGCGATTGAAACATTGGTCCCGCCATATTTTCAATATATCACCACGCTTCCAATAGTGCATTGCCGTCGCATCGGTCGAACCTGATCCTTCTTCGCGCTTATGATGTGCCAGAAGCCCATGAGAGTGACACGTGGGTGAGCCCCGGGAACTCTATGGATAGAATTACAGTGATAGTATGCCGCGTTATGCATTGGGGGATGCGGCGTTGGGTTTCGTAGTTTTCCAAAACAGCTCTTCAGTGAAAGACTCTCATTATTATACACTATTGTATGACCGCGGTAGGCAAAAAGTAATATTAATTTGTTTAAAGTTTATGACATGAAAATAGAGGTGAAATCATGATCAACAATTGATTCATTTGCTTGCAGTTCATGTGCGGCACAGAGGAACAGACCTGGCCTGGTCTTTCTCTATCACGCACGTAGTACAAGGTCAGTGGAATGTATGCGTGTCGGGCATGTGGCAGGCGGGTATAGACTACGGGTCCCGTTGCTGAGTGTTTGGTCTTTCATTTCTTTTCAAAGAGGGTTTCAATTGTTTTTGCGCAGTTTAAATACATATTTTAGCGCTTAGTGTCAAATTCAACATGTTCTTCAATCTGATATTTTCTAGATATATAGTGATTATTTAAACATTCTCCATGAAAATGTACAGTCTTTGTCCATTAATATCTGGCCTAAGCTTGTTGATGCAAAAGACTAGTAAAATCTAAAATTTGCTGTTTGAGGACGTCGGACTGGATAAATGATTGTAATTTTTTTTTTTTCATTTACCATATGCCCCTGACATTAATATATTGTATGACACCCATTCATATAACTTCACATCCGGGGACCCATGCCACACCACATACAAGCACATGAGCACCAACACCCACCCCACACCACCCACCCACCCCCCCCACACACACACACTAAAGACCTGACCCTACCTGTATTTTTGCATGGTGCCTAGCTAAGATATCATCAGTCCTGTTTGATATGATGACATCTTCAGGTCCATATTTTAAATTAACACCTTACAATTGTTAAACATATTTAACCAAATTAACCAACAAATTTGTATTCATTGAAAAACTCTTTATATAGATCCAGTGGTACAAAACTTTTTGCCTTGCCTACTCCTTGTTTTGAATTCCTCACAGCTTTCCAAGAGCATTGGGACAAATTAAGGACCTAATAAACATCGTGAAATCCCCAAGGTGATATTTTGCAGGTTGTGCAATGGACAGGAAGGAACCTATGTATTTATTGATATGATTTACAGGCTTTCATTAGGCCTGTTCGTTTGGTTATTATTATCATATATTAATGGTTTATATACAAACAAAATAGGGAATTTCTTGCATTAAGCAAACACCAATGCTGGCCAATTTCCTCTATTGAGTGGTTCGTACAGGTATGTTAGTTATCATGGGAGTTTATTAGGTAAATTTCCCCATATAAAATGGAATAACACATATCTTATGGCGTTGAAACTGTTGTATTTGTCAATTTAGACAGTAGAAACTACTTTTTGTGCAGTATTTCTATGTTTTTAAATACTTGTGGAGCAAAAACCTCCAATTTATAATCCATAATTTTGTGCTAATTTTTTACCTAATATGGTAATTAATATGCAACTACCCCTAGCTTGAAGAAGTTCGGCAATTTGTTTTCAGGAAATCGGTATAGCATCTAAATAATGAACTAATTACCAAATTTCAGTTCACAAGCTTTGATAGGAATTTAATATAATGGGCATTTCAAAAAGCATATTATAAATTGGTATTTCTTGTACTAACTCACCATAGGGTTTGTAAAGGGTGAATTTCACCTGGGCCATTGCACGCAATGCATTGGGGGTAATCCAAAAAATAGGCATATGGCAAATTCAAAAGCCTGTTACTCCCAAACGATTGGTCCACTCTTCTGATATGAAAACTGGTATTTTATCAGAGCAAAGTAGAAACTACACCTAAAACATATTCATCATACCAGATCATGAAGTGATTTTGAGTAATAATCCTCTCAAATATGGCCTTTTTACATTTTTGACCAAAACAGACGTGAAAGAATGCGCTTATTGAGCACCTTAAGATTGCCATAACTCCACAAACGCTTACCCATTCGAAATATTTTGGTGTCAATTTGTTTCTTTGACAAGATCTTTCATTTAAAAAAAATAAAAAAGCTGGAAAAAAAAACAACTTTTGAAAAATCAACCTGGACACCCTAATATAGTAAATATACAAAGTTTACAGACTCTGCGATCACACGGGAGATGCAAAAAGCGATATATGCCATACTCTATTATATTGCGTGAATCTTCCTGCGCTGAATCAACACCATGATGATGTCCCCGGTATTTATTTCGATCGGTTATAAACCAATTATTTTCGACTGGGTACTAGTAATAAAAAAACGAACGAGTTGCCCAGGGGAGGGTGGCAAAGAAATCCAAATTTAGACGTCGTCACTGGTTTAATTAGCACTTATGTGACCAAGGTTTTTCACCCCGTTGTATGCGGGGGAGGGGGGAGGGTGGGTGGGCGGCCAGGCAGCTAAAAAACAAATTTGGGGGTCCAATAGGAACCCCACACCACATTGGTACACTCAAGTGCCACCATGTACATGTGAAATGTTACAATTCTAATATTCTGATTTTTTTTTCATTGCAATGAATGTACTTCCTTCAAATGGCCAAAAAAGGGATTTTCTTAAAATGGGAGCAAACACCTCACCTGTGACGAGGCCTGCAAACCATAAACTATTCTCTATTTTCTTTTTTGTGGGGTTGGGGGTTGTTTACAAAACTAAAACAATGCAAACTATTTTTTTTTAAGCTGACAGACAATCCCAACATTTGACAACTTTTGTACGGCCATTGGCAAGGAACCTCACTCCCATTCCTATATTAAAAATGGAAATTGTTGTTGTTCTTTATATATCAAAACATTTGACAAAGAAATAAACTTTTATACAATTTTATGACTACAAGTTAGCAATTACCCTCTAGTCGGTATGGAATTTCACATAATTTCAAGTACATTTCAAGAGTACTAGCACAACCCAGTAAACCTAACACGCACGCACACAAACACACACCCTAAACACACACACGGACGTATTAAATCTGCAGGCTTTGCAAATCCCATGGCTTTCCCAAGGCAAGAGGATAAATTTTAGGCTCTTTAAGTGGGAAGGAGGGAAGGCATTTTGTTGTTTGTTTGAATAAATCATAATGACCGCAGCAGGAAAAAATGGTGAGGTTTTTGTTTTTATTTTTTATTTGTCATGGATAGCACCCCCTAGAGGTCTTTATTAGCACATAAAAAGTGACTGTGTTTAATTAATACCACAATAGCCTAACTTACATTCAACATTTAAGGATTGAAAACACTATAATTAAGAAAAGGGAAACACCCCAAAAAAAACTTATGACGTATCCCAAAAGGTGAGTAGGCTACAAGAGCTGATATTTTTTTTAAGCCAGATGGATAAGGGGGATACAGAAACTGTAACAACAAAACCCACCCAGTCTGCTAGCACGAACTGGAGATTCATGTCTTTCAACAATATGTCAATCAATGATCAGTATAGTCCTGCAACGGAAGCTCAGTTTGACTTTAGATATAAGAGATGACATTTCAAAGACCTTCTAATCAGGCTATTACACTTACAGGCTATGCGTCTCGCTTTGCTAATTAAGTATATTTCAAACGTTTACATCACTGATATAATTGTTGAATCTTAGAAAAACTCTGTCAAAAGGGATATTTTCCATCCAATGTCGGGGTACTCCACTTTTTATTCGGAGCATAAGTCCAAAGCATGAACTCTACGGTGGTTTTTTTGAAACCACTGTAAAGGTGCTGTTTGGGTTCAAACAGGGGTCAACCGGGGT